>APFE030065993.1:178210-189601 GCA_000404065.3 Pinus taeda | reverse complement strand
CTGCAGTAAGAAAATTTTAAATATGTAAAAATTCTAGCCATTTTTTAGCAATCCATTTTAAAGGATCCTGATTTAATTCGATTTCATCGTGCTTTGCTTCTGAAACACACCTGCTCTCCTTTTGCAGATTCCTTTGGCATATATCTTCGCGAAGACTATTTACTTGGCTTTTTTCAAAGTTAAGGATGCATATCCCGATAAGTCCCGATCAGGTGGCCATTCATTTCGCAATGGGTACAAAAACAAAAACAAGTGTTTTTTTTGGCAAAAAGGAATTTAAACATGGAAGAGATTTTTTTTATTTTGTCTTAAGAAGCATATCCATTTTCTGAACCATTGAATTATGCTCTACACACTTAGCCACACAATGATCATCCCTATGATAAAAGGTATAAGGAAACATTTTCCGTATCTTCTTATTCAAATCATCATTGAAAGAATATTCTTGAGACTTGTACCTTTTACCATTATCCTCCGGTTCAGATTTTGAAGAGTATTCGATTTAGGTCTTCTTTTGAACCACTAAACTTTTTGTGGAGTGGTGGGTCTCCAAAATGCCATCCACTTTTACCTTCATTTCCATTATTTTACGTTCATTTTGCAATACTATAGCTCTATAACCTTACATTAAGTAACCATTTTCATTGTTACATGGGTTTCTCATTATTATTTTCCAAGTCATTGATTTTAAGTATTATAAGTGAATTTGTGATTAAATGTTAGGAAATTAACATATTTTCATATATATCTAGAAGTGTTATGAGTTTTGTGACATTGTAGCCCTACTTGGAAATTCTAGAAGGGCCCTATTTGGCCACCCAACCACAAATTCGAATTTCAAATTCCAATGCAATATCTATGGAGTAATTGTAGAGGATGTGGATCATTAATTATGCACATTCAAAGGAGAAGAATCATAGATAAGAGGATTTGTATCTTATATTCTTAGGTGATTGATTGTAACCACAAAGAGATAAATGTGGACTTATGAGAGGTTTTAATATCTATATTTATTATATATTTATCCTCATTTTTTCTATAAATAAGAGTGCACCCTTCATACAAAGGGTTGTCAATTGTTATTTGTTGTTAGATGCAGGATAGACGTTAGTGTTAGTGTTAGTTACTAGTTGCTAGTTGGACGTTCCAAGTTCCATCCAAGATGTAATTTCTAATTGAAGATAGAGAATTATTGTGATATTTTGTAACTCATTTTAAGAAATACATACTGCCACTTTGATATCCATGATGTGATAGTTTGTTTAGTGTGCTTTCTGAGGAATGGAAGGCCCCTGTCAACCATAGTTTTAACACCTTTGTACATATTGGTAACATAGTATAGTTTTGTTATTTCATTTATTTTTATGCAAGTGTGTTTTTCCTTTGAGAGAATGTGATTTCATTTCAGCATGTGTGAGTGTGATTTGAGTGTGATTTCAATTCAGCAAGTGTGATTTCATTTATGCAATTGTGTTGTGATTTGATTTATGAAAGTGTGGTGTGACTTCATTTATGCAAGTGTGATTTCTTCCATGCAAGTGTGATTTCAAATTATTTATGTTTGGTTTTGTTTGGATTAGATTGATTTAATTTGTTTTGTGATTATTTATAACTGCATTGGATCAATATATTGTAATCAATAAGCACCTAGTACACATAGTACAAGTATATCTTGTTAGTTTTATTAACCTCGGGTTGACAATTAATGACAGGGATTTAACCTGAAATTAAATCAACCAACATTTTGGCGTGGCTGTTGGGGATGTATACATAGGTGTCTATTTCGAAGTTTAGATAACTCGTTATAGTTACATTGATTTTTAGATGCATGGTTAAAAGCATGTTAAAATCATTTTGCATTTTCGATTTTAATAAATTTTAAAAAATTCATACTAATCTGTGTGCACGACAGGAATTAGCAATGAGTTGGAGTAATTCATAGATAATTAAGGAGTTTGAATAATTTCCTTCTAGGAACTCTCTCGAATCCTAGCAACAACTGCGATATCCGCTTGTAAGGAAGAGTATATTCTAACTACATTCAAAAATTTATCTGCCTTTCCCCCTCCATAAGAAGATATTGAAGTATCTTTTGATTCTTTTTGTCAATTTATTGAAGAGACTGAATAGTCATGCAATATTGTTAATGGGGAGAAAATACTAGAATTTGAGGAATTCATAATAAGGCAGGATATTCAAAGTGACTTAAACCAATAACGAATGAGGAATGTTATGATCTTATTGAAAAATGGTTCCAATCAAGGATCAAGTCACATCAATATTCCATTCTTACTTACATCTTAATTGCATTATCAAAACAACTATTTTTTCATGCTTTGGTGAACTTTAATATATATTTTCAAAACTAAGAAAGAATATATTTTTATTCATGTTAGGCACATGGTTACAATCGAAGTGTGCATACACTTGAAACAATATTTCTATTTCCTATAGAGTAAAATATGATAGAACTAATGAATAAAACCAAGTTTAGTGATGCTTTTTTTTAAAGTTTTTAAGTTAGATTTCATTTTATTTGTCATTTTATTTATTGGTGGTACAATAAGAACCACCCATGTCACGAATCATTTGTAGGAAGATGTAGAAAGAGAAGGAATATTTGAGAAGAATGAGACAAATAGAGTTTTGAGAGCCACAATTTGATGTTAGAAATAGAATCCTTTTGCTTTGTTTTTTAATAAAGAGTTTCAATACTGGTGAGTATGCTCTTTTCTTGCGCTCTCTATGACCTGCAAGATCAAAAAAGATAATTGAACAAGTTTGCTTTCAAAATTTTGCAATAAAATTGGATAAGAGATCTAAATTCATAACCAAAATTATAATTACAGGTTTTTAGAAATGTCCAACAAAAAAGCTAATGTCTCCAATGTATCCAGCACTATTGAAAACCACTTTTTTTACTCTTTTTGTGCCTCACTTGGCCAAAAATTGAGAAATATATCATTGTTTTATTTTCTTGTGCAATTCTACTATTAATAAGCCTACAATTCAACTCAATCCCAATCTGTGCACCGAGAAAATGATAATGGTCTGCAAATCTTTGGGAACTATATTTAATAAGTAATAATGTAGTGGAGTTGGTAAAGTACTTTGTTGTTAGTCAAGAGGTTGTGGGTTGAAATAGTGGGAGGTTGTTCACCCTCTCACCAAATGTGTTTCACCGTGACGATGCCATGTGGCAACCAGTGGTTTCTCGATGTGGCACTTCCTTCTTGGCCCACCATAGCAAAACTATTGACTAATGAAAAAAACCATGTCTCCACTAGTCAAACAGTGCCTATTGTAAACAATATATTGGTCGATCATAACTAATAAAAGCTTTCCAAGTTTCATGACCCAATCAACAAAAGGACTGCTAATTGGGCATTTCTGTAACACAAATTTCAATGTTTTAGTTATTTTGCAAAATGATCAGAGTATGATTTCACGAGCATCCGAAGTCAGATTTTAGTGAAATGAATTGCATTGGATTCAGAATGATGAGATATATGTTTTGGCTTTGGTTTCAAGAGGGCCTAAGAATTTTGAATTTTGAGCATTTTCGTGATCTGTGGGATCATGGACAAGCGTGGAGTGCTCGAGAAAGAGAACAAATGCAGTTATAGACTTAAACTTTCATAAAAACTTGCAAACATTAAGAACCCATTTGCAATAATTGAAAGGCAACCATTTGAGTCTAAATGTAAGTTGTAAGAGCAGCGAGGCAATGCAACAATCCATATTTTTGGTAGCTGCAAAATCGACACAATTCATTAGCTTATGTAAATTTGGTTTATGGTCTATTGATAAATCATTAGGTGTGTGGATAAGAGGTCTGAAGCTCAAAATTGGCTAGAAACACAATGAAGAAGTCACCAACAAAAAAATAATAGGTGATCCATGGTACTTATCACGTAAAAATGCATTTAATTTTTCATTCTTGAAATTATTTTATTAGTATTATTTTTGAGTTTTTTTGTGTATATATCAAATAAGGAGTGACTAATCACCTCTCTCTTTTGGTAATTTTACATTTTATTCCAAAAATTGCTAAGTTTTTACAGGTTCTAGGACGATGAAAGAAGAGCACTATATGCATGAGTACATTTTTAATGATCGTTTCTTTCATAAGAGCATGATCATTCAACGTAAAATTAGATACACTACACCATTTGTACTAAAAAAATACCAATTTTACCATTGCTACACATTTTAACCCTATAGTTGATCCATATTTATCCATCTCCCACTACCAAAAATTCATTTCCCTTTTCAATCTTCATACTTTCCTGCCTCATTTTCACTCACCCTTTACCCAAAAATAAAGTCATTCAGCTCCCTTACAAAGTTGAATCATCCCATTTTCCATTTCCTTCCTGTCAAATAAACCTTGCTTCCATGCAAATTTTCGATCTAGAGTCTTTCAAATTATTATTTCATAGTCACATTAGATGACGAAGGATTCAATAAAGCCTCCCTTCTAACAAGTTTTGACTAATCGACTCCGACACAACCTATGGGATTAAAACTAGAGATATTACAAGTACCTTGAGGTTTGCATGCCTTAATGGTAAGCTCTCTCGCCAATAAACATTGGTAATATATCAACATTCCCTATTGTTGGATTTTCTAGCTGACTCGACTACAACACATCTATTCGTACCTAGTAAGATATACTTAGGCATCTTGACTCTCATTGACATCAATGGTGAGTAGCCTCGTGTTGGATAATGACATTCATTAATGGCCAGTAATCCAACAATTTATTTTCTATGTTCAACATCGACACATTTATTCACATAGATAAGAATTATGCCAGTGAGTTGAAAAAATGAAGACTACATTATTTCAATAGTTTGCGACAAGACTCAATTCAAAATTCAGCAGACATAGCAATAAAGATTCCAATCTCATCCTCAATTCATACAACTAAGACAAAGAAGAAGCAAGATCAGATTCTTTTACTTCATATTCCATGATCCAACAACAACAACCACGCTGTTGGATATACATAGCTTGTCTAATTTTCAGGTAAGTGAAGGTATGTAATTTTCTAAGCTTTAATCGTGTAGTTCCTTAAATGCTAAAATTGTGACATTGGAAAGTCCCTAACCACTTTCATATTTCATTTTTCATTTAAAACACCTTAAGTTGGAGGGAAGGGATATTCATATTTCATGCCACATGTCAAATTTAATTTCATCATAACCAACATATTTTTCCCAAATCAACTGCTATTGCATTTTGATTCAAAAAGTTTATATGTTTCGCAATGATCAATTGACGAGAACATTAAATGGTTTGCAGTCACTGCGGGACTTAAAAAGGAATTCTCTGTGTTTTCAATTATTTTTATGCAACAAAAATAATAAAAGAATTGTTACACAAGAACCAATTCTCATAAAATTTTGGTTGTCACACAAGAACCAACCATAAAAAAATATATGTTGCAATCAAATGTATTTCAAATTACAATTTGAAAAAATAATAAATTTTTCAAATGATATGATTATGCAAAGTTGAAAGAGAGTCAATACAAAGTCAAAGCTCATATAGAAGCTAAACATTCTAAGAAGATCATCTTATGATTAAGGCATCAATGCAATAGTTTCATGAGGACATGCAACATCTTCAGTTGGGGTTATGTTGGGTCTCCAACATGTTATCCACTTTAACCTTCATTTCCATCATTTTACCCTCATTTTGTAACTCTATAGCTCCATAATCTTACATTAAGTAACCATTTTCATCATTACATGTGTTTATCATTATTAATTTCCAAGTTATTGCTTTTAAGTATTAGAAGTTAATTTGTGATTAATTGTTAGAAAATAAACATATTTTCAGATATAGCTAAAAGTGTTATGACTTTTGTGATATTCTAGGCCTACTTGGAGATTCTAGAAGGGTCCTACTTGGCCACCGAACCACAAATTCGAATTTCAAATTCCAACCCATGAATATTTTTGGAGTAATTGTAGAACATGTGGATCATTAACTATGCACATTCAAAGGAGAAGAATCATGGATAATAGGATTTGTATCTTATGTTTTTAGGTGATTAGTTGTAACCACAAAGAGATAAATGTGGATTTATTAGAGATATAAGGATCTATATTTATTGTTTAGTTATCCTCAAATTTTGTATAAATAGGAGTGCACCGTTCATAGAAAGGATTTTCAATTGTTAATTGTAAGTTGTAAGATGCTAGATGCAAGTTAGGAGTTGTGAGTGTTAGTGTTAGTTGTTAGTTGCTAGTTGGCGTTTCCATGTTCCATCCAAGATGTGATTTGTAAAGGGAGGATAGAGAATTCTTGTAATATTTTGTAAATCATTTTATGAAATACATACTACCACTTTGATCTCTAAGATGTGATAGTTTGTTTAGTGTGCTTGGGGATGAAAGGAAGGCTACCATCAACCACAGTTTGCACGCCTTTCTACATATTGGTAACATAGTATATTTTTGTTATTTCATTTCTTTTTATGCAAGTTTGTTTTTACTTTCAACAAGTGTGATTTAATTTTAGCATGTGTGAGGTATATTTCAATGCAACAAATTTGATTTCAATTGTGCAAGTGTGATTTCATTTATGAAAGTTTTGTGTGATTTCATTTATACAAGTGTGATTTTGAATTTCAAGCAAGTGTGATTTCCTTTATGCAAGTGTGATTTCAATTTCTTTGTGTTTGGCTTGGATTGGATTAGATTGATTTAATTTGTGTTGTAATTAGCTTTAACTACATTAGATTAATTTATTATGATATATAGCAACCTAGTACATATACTACAAGTATACCTCACAAGCTCTACGAACCCTGGGTTGACAATTAATGAAAGGGATTTAACTTACAACTAAATCACCCAACATGAAGACAACTTGTTACCATTATTACCGTCATGACTAGTTGCATCATTAATTTTCAAGAGTCCCTTTGATACAACCTCAATATTTGATGATTTTATTTATTTAGCAACTTTGGATCATTCTCTAATTTCTTCTTGAGTATATGCTAATCCTTGATTATGAGTCTCTCTCGTTACCTCAAGAAGATTGATGATGCCTTGACCATTAACTCCAAGGCCACCTCTATTGTAACATATATTTTTTAAGAAATTCATACCAATCACCTTGGTATGCTTCTCAAAATATGCAAAAGAGTCGTAATCATTGTTAACAAAAGATATAGAAAATGAAGTGTTTTTTACCTCCTCAAAAAGTGGGGTCATCTGCTTAACTAGTCAACTCTTCCATATTTTCTTGTTAAAATTGGTAACTAGGGCCAAACTCCATGTGTGTCATCTTATTTATTACATTTGATATTTTTATTGGATCCCTCTCATCGAGAGGTGTATAATTGATTTGAAGATCATCTGATTCTGTCAAGTATTTATGGACTTATGAATTTATTTATGTTATAAGTCAAATTTTCAAGTCCGCCAGCAACTTGAGTAGGCTCAGAACCCCAATAGTTGTGTCTATTCATCATCTACATTTTACTATAAATTGGTGAGGACTTGAAGTCATTTGACACATACATTCTTGAGGTGATCTCCTCCTCTCCACATCTTGGGTTTTTGGAGAAGGAGAGAGACACCAAGAGTAATACACTGGCCTAAAAGTCTTAGAGGAGAAGGTATTAAACAGAGTGGAGGAAAAGGTATTAAATGCAACCCTAAACTACAGTCATCTGATTCCCTAATCCATCGCAGGTCATGAAGATCTATCCGTGAGCAATAGAACACTTTATACGCAAACAATGTTGGCCAAGGTATGTAGCCATAGTGATAACAAGAACAGTAGAGCTGCAGGCATAGCATGGTAGCAACAATGATATAGTTAGCCACAGTTATGAAACTACCATCAAGATCCCACGTAGTCAATGAATAACGCATACACAGTCAAAAGAAATGTAGAATGATGAAGGAGCCGCAGTTAGATATGAAGCCATAACCAAGGTATGAAGTGATAGAGGTATTGGGTCAAGGCATGAAGCCACAACCAAGTTATGAAGCTACAGAGGTACTGGGTCAAGGCATGAAGCCACAAACAAGAGCAGCAATCAATCTAAAATCTATTATAAAGACTCATATATGCAAGTAATGGAGACTCCAAAATATGCATACACAGTCAATGAAGATAGTTACACACAGTCATCGAGTTTTGGTCTTCTCACTATCTTGTTATAGTTTTAGCCTCCTCTCAGTCTCAATGAGAAAAACTACAATCTTGGCATACCATTGATGAAGTAGATACAGGGGATATTCTTGAAGCAGTCTCAACAAAAGATCTAGCAGTGGTTAGGGTTTAAAGCAGAAGGACTATCTTCTCTGCATAACTATTATAGTATAAAAGATTACTATATATATCTTGGAATTCTCACAGTCAAATCTGTAGGGATATGGCTTATACCTAGTGATCAATAAGTATATAAGGAATGATATTTGTGATATGTTATTTGGTCTAGGTGACACTAATGCGAATGTGCATCATGATGATCTTAGCAGAAGGAATGATGAAGTATGATGGGCACGTTAAGTAAGGAACAACATGATGATGAATAAGGCTACATGATGATGAAAGATGCAACACAATGGGCAGCATGATGATGAGAGCAGATGAGAGCAACTCGGTCATCAAATTCCAACACTATGATGTTACAACATGGTGCTACATGGTAAGGTGCAACAAATGGATGAAATGTAGAATCAGTTGAAGCAGAACGTCTTGAATTGATCTCATGTATCATCATTATAGGAGATTATCTATGCTCAGATCTAGATAGGTCAATGTGTTGACTTCTATTTTAAATGTACTATCTCTCACACTTTCTTTGTTGAACCTTCAAGAACATCAAAGAAGAATTGATCAAGGGTTTCCCCACATTTGGGTTTGTCCCTGGCTAGCACCACATCTTGTGTCCTGCTGTCTTGGTTTGTCTTATGTGATTTATGTTTATGTTCTATATGCAATTTACTTTAATGCTGATGTGGTTTTTGACTGTAAAAATTAAATAAATTGCTCTATC
Source organism: Pinus taeda (assembly GCA_000404065.3). Lineage (NCBI taxonomy): Eukaryota > Viridiplantae > Streptophyta > Pinopsida > Pinales > Pinaceae > Pinus > Pinus taeda. Next base: position 180,570 of record APFE030065993.1, on the reverse strand, counting down.
ATAGAACATAAATAAAATTTAACATGGAATCAGAGTTGAGGTGAAGACAATGCCCAAGCAAGAGTGAAAGAGCAATCACCAAAGATAGTTGGGATAACACAAAAGGATCAATGGGATCATCGTCCCTCTTCTCATTCACTAAGGGTGAAATCTAAGTAGAGAATATTATTAGAATGGCATAGCGGAATATGGCCTAGCTAAAGATCACTTCATTGGGAAGACTGGATCTCAGGGTGGAAGGAAAGGTAGATAACTAGTTCGGTCGTCATGCGAAGGAGTGTCCAAATGGAAAGGACACGTGACTTGATGATGATAACAATCATTCAAGGGACATATTTAATGGTTATATGAATGAGAAGTAATGTAAGTCATAAAGGAAACAACCGACTCTTCAGAGAAAGCAAGGAACCCCAGTGCTACAAGGCACTCCATCGAATAGATGCGTACACTCTCTAATTTGGTAGAGATGGAAACAATCGTGGGATTATGCTTGGAGTCGATGCCACCTATCCTAAAAATGGTTTATGGAATTGAATGAGGGTAACTTCATTCAATTAAATAATCCCTTTTTAGTACCTAATTCCAAGAAGAACTTGTTGTCCATTTTAGCAATGGAAGTCGAAGGTTTTAAGGTGGCACTTGTCGATGGAAAATTACGTGATTGTAAATAGAATTTTCAATGATGTTTTTGAGTTCAGTGTTGTATCAAGTTACTGAAAGTCCACTGGGGACCATGTCCATTGACACATAGCATCAGAGGTCTATGAGTCATATGGTGACAGGGAAGCCTAAATTCAAAAAGAGCATGAAAGTAAATGTCTGAGATGTACCGAAGGAAAATATTACAAGGGGACCATTCCCCTCATGTAGTAGGTCCACAAGTGTGGAACAATCCAAGGGGTTGGAGATTGATAATCAGGAATGTTGGGTATGCAGGTGGAAGAAATCCCTCTATGGCTTGAAGCAAAACAACCCGAGCATAGTATGAGAGGATCGATAGCTATATGATGAAGCTGAGATTGACTAGGAGTGAAATCGATCAAAACCATCTGAAGGTTGTGGATGATAGACCACTCATACCAACACCTTATGAGGACGACCTATTTCTGATAGGTGCAGACCCTCTCATTTGCAGAATTGAGAGAGAGTTGGATTCTAGATGTGGAATGATAAACAAAAAGCCTATAAGTATAGTGAGAATCTTAACTTTCAGAAGTTATATGGTAGCAATGTCAGACTAGATTTGGGAAATGCCTCTGAGTTTCATAAACTCATTTGCATTGATGTTGTTGGTGAACCTTCATTCGGAAATATGTTTTTCAGTTAGCATGATGAGCTCATATTTGGTTGAGCCTCACTGGATTGGTGCCAAGAATCTTTTGAGATATCTTCATGGCACAATCTCTCATGAATTGAGATACACTACCGGAAATATGAAACTACATGATTATTCGAATGTTCAATGAGCAAGCAGTGTGGAGAATCACTAGAGCGCTTCTTAGTGTTAGTTCTCTTTAGATTCTGCTTCGATATCATGGATGAGAAAGAAGCATAAGTTGATTGCTATAAGCACTGCAGAGATTGAATACATAACTACAAGAATGATCTCGTGTGAAGCTGCATGGTTGTAGTAGCTCTTAAGTCAGCTGATTGTACACATGATGAATACCACTATGATTCTCTATGATAACCAGAGGAGGGATTCGATTATAGAGGAATCTTGATGATTGCTCTAGTAGATAGAAATTAGATACTGCTTTATCTATGATATGGTAAGTCGATGAGCAAGGAGGCTCCATCACATTGAGACTGATGTATAAGTTGCCATCATTTTGTCAAAGCCCTGGGGGAAAGATCAAATCTATGATTTTCCGGAATGAATTGTAGTCATTGAGAGACCCTTGAAAAATGGTCCTGCATGTTGTATACATCGGGGTCTAGGAGCTCTGGGGGTTTGTGGTTCTTTCTGGAGTGACATATGACCACTGGGTGACTCACCATCCCATGGTGATGTATGTGTAGTAGGATGATTAGTTCCCTTGTGAGGTTTGAATGATGTGTTCTCCATGACGATTGTCTAGTAGGATGATTAGCTCTCTTGTGAGGTCTGGACGATATGTTCTCCATTACAATTATGTAGCAGGATGATTAGTTCTCTTGTGAGGTTTGGATGATGTGTTCTCCATGACGACCGTGTAGCAGGATCATTAGTTCTCCTGTCGAGTCATCCTACCCATGCAGTCTAGGACTCATGGGAAGTACCTCTCATCTGATCAATGAGTAGGGAAATGAGGATAGGGACCATAGTAGTACCGATGGATGCATTGTTGTATCTACCGTACTCCCTATGCTAGGATGAC
>APFE030065993.1:80073-153157 GCA_000404065.3 Pinus taeda | reverse complement strand
ATGCAAAATCTCCCACAGTGACTTGATTATAGACTAGTTCAGTAGAGCGAACTTGTACGACATGCCACGAGTCACTATGTTGACCTTTGGCTCTGAAAAATATGTACAAGAAACTACAGTCCATCCTATTTCTATACCTTCTTACGAAATTTCAATCCGATTCTCAGAGAGAATGTTATGACGATTTTCCCCAAGTCACCTGTTTGGAATATAATTCAATAGTCTGCATAAAGACCAACTTCCTCAGATCATATCTCCGCAAGTATAACGCGAAAAGCTATGAAATTTGGACCCAAGATTTAGCGTGATTTCTTCTCAAATATGTTTTTCTTTAAGCTTCTGAAATGTCACAGAAAAAAAGTTATAGCAAAAATGCCACGATGACCTATTTGGAGCAGCAACCCTAGAATCCAAAGCTCTAATACCAAATGTTATGAAACCAACTCAAGAAAAGATAGAAAAGATATATCAATGCCTTAGAATTCAGCCTTTTTGAGGGGGCAACCTACTTTACATTACATAAATGAACAATTCTTGGATGATACAAATGAAAAGACCTCCTTTCTATATAAAGGAGTCTAAGGGGTCATACCATAATCAGAGCTGACATAACAATAATAATGTAAGGGCACAATAATAACAATAGTGGGCTTCTATGGGGCACAATAGTAACAATATGGACACTACACGGGTACATCAATATAATAAGTGGGGTGCACTAATAACAATAAGGGGTTACAGTAGTAGTATAGGGGCCTAACATATAAAGTGAACCAACGTATACCTCTCTTTCTTCATTCTTTGGAGTATAATCTGTAATCCTTTGTTGTTGACTTGCTGCATTGTGAACTTTCACCTAAGTTTGTTGCCATCAAGGACAACACATGTATCATAATGATAACAAACTCCCCCTTTGGACTTGATGGTAACAACAACACCAAGACACTCTCCCCCTTTGACATCAAGGGAAAAGTGCAGACCAAGATATTCTCTCCCTTATGATGTTCATGCTCCCCTTGAGTATATTTTGACTTGTTTGATTAAGCTCCCCTTTGTACATGCTGAGATGCACTAAAACTATCCATGCTCCCCCCCGAGCACAAGCAAAGTTTGCAAACTTATTCTCCAAAAGAATAACATGACTCTATAACTCAACTATGCAAGTATGACCTTCCTATCACCAATGACTCATACATACATCCATCGCCCAACCATGTGGGGATATACCAAATTTGACTCATCCACCCAAGCAAGTGTGGATATACCAATTGTTTATACATCACAGAAATATAATAACATCATCCATCTCATGTAATGTGGGGATAAAAATTACATCATTTGTCCAATATGACTCATTCAGATGTATGAGAAGACCTATCACACCCTAGACTTTTACATGACTTAAGAAACAAAACGTATAAATATCTAAAGCCATAGCTAGACTCAGCAACCATAATGCTAACAATGTAGAATGCGAGTGAAGGCTAATGCTCCCCCTAAACATGTGATACCTGTGCACTGTTAACAAGTCAATGATCAAGGCATCTTTGGCAGTTAGATAAAAAATTAATGAACAGAGCATATCAATAGACTGTAATCATCAACATCAAATAGAGCACCCATATCAGAGCCTACCCCACTATTTTTCTTTTCTGAAAAACATATATGCTCCTTGACCCACAGAAACCCACATGTGTACACAATTATACTTCATGAAACAGGTGTATAATAACCTTTCTCTGAAAAATTACATTTAACTGTAGGATGACGCAACAACTAATCCTAGCTTTTGTCTGAGGTATTCAAATGTTTCTATGGGTAGTGCTTCAGTGAATATATCAACAACCTGTTCTTTGGAGGGAACATACTCCAATTTGTCCTTTTGTTCAAGAACTTGTTCACATAGAAAATGGTATTTGATGGGTATGTACTTGGTCTTGGAGTGCATGACTGGATTCTTTGAAATACTAATGGCACTTGTATTATCACACAGAATGGAGATGGGTGGAGTATATGTGATCTGAATGTCTTGCAAGGTTTGCATCATCCAAAGTAGTTGTGTCCATCAATATGTAGTAGCCACATATTTTTCTTGAACTGTAGATAAAGAAATTGAACTTTGTTTCTTGCTGAACCAAGACACTAACCTGGAACCCATATATAATGCACCACCACTAGTGCTTTTTCTATCATCAACACTTCCTGCCCAATATGCATCTGTATATGCATGAAGAGTAAGATTTGCATCTCTAGGATACCATAAACCAAAGTCCTGAGTTCCTTAAAGATATTTGAAAATTATTTTGACTGCTTGAAGGTGTGATTCCTTTGGATTTTCTTGGAATCTTCCAACTATTCCTACTAGATGCATGATGTCAGGTCATGTACCTATTAGATAAAGCAGACTGCCAATCATGGACTTGTAAGTTGGTTGATGTACTATTTTTGATTCATCATTTGAGCTGAGACTCCATTCTGTTACCATTGGGGTACATATAGGTTTAGAATCTTCCATTCCATACCTTTTCAGGATCTGTTTGGGATATTTGGTTTGTGAAAGAAAAATACCATCTTTATTTTGTTGAACTTATAGACCAAAAAAATATGTAAGTTGACCAAGTAATGACATTTCAAATTGATACCAAAAATGATATCATCAACATAAAGAATAATAATCAGCAATTTATCAGTTTCAATCTTTGTATATAGATTTCTATCTGTTAAACCTTTTGTAAAACCTCATTGGTGTAGATATTTGTCAAGGCAGTAATACCAGGCCCTTGGAGCTTGTTTCAAACCATAGAGGGCCTTTTTAAGTCTGCATACAAGTTTTACATCATTTCCAAGAATGAATCCTTCTGGATGTTCAATATAAGCTTCTTCTTCTAAATATCCATTCAGGAAGGTTAATTTTACATCCATTTGATATACTTTGAATTTCTGAAAGCTAAAAGGAGCAAGAAACATCCTTATGGCTTCAAGTCTAGCCTTGTTTCTAATGACTTCTCCATTTTGATTCAGCTTGTTTTCGAATATCCATTTAGTTCCTACAATATTTTTATCATGAGGTGTAAGAACTAATTCCCAAGTATCATTTTTTTCAATTTTCCCAAGTTCTTCATCTATGGCCTTGACCCAACATTCATCCTCCCATGCTTATTTTACATTTTGAGGTTCGGTGGAGGATAGTAATGCTAGATAGCTTGAGGTCCCTGTAATAGTTCTTCTTGTCCATACACCTGCCTCTTTTTCCCCTAAAATTTGAGTTTCTAGATGACTTTTCTGAACATACCTGGATGGAGTCCTTTCTTCTACCATTATCTCTTCTTCTTGTGCTTCATTGGTTTCTTCATCAATATGATTTTGATTTGATGTGGGAAAATAATCCATATCTTCTTCATTGTCATAATCTTCTATTGATTATATCTGTTTTGGATTTTTGCATGCTTCATCAACTACAACATCAATGCTTGCAACAATTTTTCCATGTCTTTTATTATAACATTTATATCCTTTACTTCTGGAAGAATAACCAAGAAGAATACCCTCATCTTCTTTGGGCTCAAACTTACCAATTCTTTCATCAATCCTTTTGATATAACATTTGCTTCCAAAAACTTTAAAGTATTTTACAATAGGAGTCTTACCATACCAAAGTTCATGTGGAGTTTGAGTGTTGTTTACCAGAATATTTGCTTGGTTGAGAATAGCTACGACAATGAATGCAACTTCACCCCAGAAGATTGCAGGAGTTCCAAATTCATCTAGCATAGCTCGAGCCATTTGTTGAATCGTTCTATTCATTCTTTCAACCACACCATTTTGTTGAGGATTACTTGTAGTGGAGAATTTCCTTTTTAGTCCATGTTGTTCACAAAACTCAAAGAATTCATCTGAGGTATATTCCCCTCCTTGATCAGATCTGAGGAATTTAATTTGATTCATTTTCAACCAAAGCTTTGAAGGCTTTGAAATTTTCAAAAGCTTCATCTTTATGCCTTAGAATACCATCCAACATTTTGGAAAAATCATCAATGAACAAAATAAAGTATTCTTCTCCACGGGATGACTTTTTCCTCAGTGGTCCATATAAATAACTATGGACAAGTTCAAGAGGCTTACTAGCTGACCCTTCCTTTTCCATGAAGTGAACTCTAGTTTGCTTGCCGATTTGTCATGGTTTTCATATTATAATTTTTAGGATGCTAATATCTGGAAGATCACGAATAGCCTTGAATCTGCATGCTTTTCTTATTTGAGAAAATCTTAGATGTCCCAATCTTCTATGCCACATCCAGTTTTCATCATTTTTGCTTAGAGAGAATTGTTGTTGTCCTCCCTTGAGTATGTATGAGTTTTTTGAAGTTCTTGTACCTATGATCACGGTCTCTCCTGTATCAAGGTCATGAAGAACAACTCTGTTTGATCGAAACACCACTTCATTTCCTTGATCACATATTTGAGCGGCACTCAACAAGTTATGCTTTAAACCATCTACATGCATAACATTTCCAACTTTAACCTTTTCTTGCAAGAAAACAGAGACTTTACCTTTTATGATAGCAGGAGTGTCATTTCCAAATGAGACATTCTTTTCCTTTTCTAAGGCATTATACGAGTCAAGTTTTTCTTTGTCACCTATCATTTGTTTTGAGCATCCACTGTCAATGTACCATTGATTTTCTTATCCTTCTACATACAAGGCTATACAACATATTTCTATTTGGTATTCTTTCCTTCTCCATATCTTGGGATTTAATGGAGTTTGATCCTTTTGAGATGTTTACCGAAATTTTCTTTTGCATTTAGATTCTTCATGACCAAAGTTGTTACAAATTGAGCATTATATTTCATTTTCAAGAAGAGAAATGTTATTATAGGAACTTTTATTGATCCTTGTTACATTCCTTAGATTTCATGCTTCTCTAGTCATGATGGTTTTTTCTAAGCAACAAATCGAGTAGCTTTGTGTCCAAAATTATGACATGAAAAACATTGCCCATTAAATAAGTTCTTGTGACTATGGAATCTATTGACCTGGTGATTGTAGCTTCTATTGATATTCGTCTTTGGAGAAAATTGAGTATGATTTACTTGAGGTTGGTTGTGGCTTCTATTCATCCTTGGAGTAAATTAAGTCTAATCTACCTGGTGATCTACTTTATGCCTTTTCTAATGATTGTCATACTGTTCACTAGTTTTTGTTGCATCAAGATAGCTTTTGGTGGAGGTTGACGACTTCTATAATTGAGATGCTTCTTCAGTATATCCAAGACATGTCTTTCTCAGCGGATAACACTCAACTTTGATAATTTCATTAAATTTTCTAATCCTTTATAAAATCTAAGATTGAGAGATTTTGCTTTCTCAAGATCCTTTCTTAGACCCACAATTTCACATTCTAGTTTTTCATTGTGTTTTCCCTCTTTAGAAAGTTGGTATGTCAAGGTATCTATAATCATATTCTTTTCTTCTAAACAGATTTTGAGTTTAGATATTTCTTCATGAGGTCTTCATCTTCTAAAGGATCCCAAAAATTATCATCGTCATAAGCCATGAGAAGTCTATAATATTGTCTAGTTTCATCTTCATCACTATTAGATAAACCACTATCTTCATGAGCATAGTAGCTTCTTTTATTTACAACTTGTTTTCTATTCCCTTTTGCATATTCCTTTCCTTTCTCAAATTTATCTTTATGAGTACATCTGGTAGCATAATGACTGACTCTACCACTAAACAAGAATTTGAAGGGTAACTTACCTCTAAACCTTCGAGAACCCCGTTGAAGCTTGTCAACAAAGATTACCTCATCTTCTTGTTCTGAAATATATCCTGATTCATTGTGTCCTTCCTTTCCTTTTCTTGAAGCTTTCAATGCAGCTTCTTTCATATCTGATGGTCCTCCTTTTCTCATCTCAAAGGCAGTGAAGATTTTGTGAAGCTATGTCATAGTGATATTCTGCAGATCTTTTTTTTCTTCTATGGCAGACACTTTGGATTTAAATTTAGCAGACAAGGATCTCAAAACTTTCTCAACTAAGGTAACTTCCTTAATTTCTTCACCCAAATTCTTCATACAATTGACAAACTCATCTATACATAGGAAGTAACTAGCTATGCTTTCATCACTATTCATCTGAAGAGTGTCATACTGAATTCACAGAGTTTGAAGCTTAGCACGTTTTACCTAAGAGTCTCCTTCGTAGCTCAGAATGATTTTGTCCCATATTTCTTTGGCTAATTTGAGTTGCATGACTTTGACAAACTCTGATTGTGACAGACTGCCCAATAAAGTATTAACAGCTTTGGCATTGGTTTCAAATTTCCTTTTACCTGTCGTATCTATAGGAATTGTTGTTGGAAATGTATATTTTCCTTCCACAATTTCCCAAACATCCATTCCAAGCGATTGTAGATAGGTTGTGGTTCTTATTTTCCAATAAACAAAGTTTCTCCAATCGAAGATTGGCACTCTGATGGATCCCATGCTTTCTTGATAATTCATGTTGATGGATATCCCTTCAAGTGATCAAGCTTCTTCTGCACGACCTGCTCTAATACCAATTGTTGGAAATAATACTAAGAGGGCGGTAAGTTAGTATTATCAAATCAATAATTTTATTTCCCAAATAGATTTACATATGCTACTTCAGTGAAGTGAATTGGGGTGTACACGTGACTGTGCTTAAAGAAACTAGCGTATATGCAGAGAACTTGTGATTTAGATAGTTTATCATGTGTAAGGCTTAAACCAATATATCAAAGATTTATTAGACAGTGCAATAAAAGTAGAATAAAGCATCAGCCATAAGCAATACACATGAACACCAAGATTTAAGGTGGAAACCCAATGTGGGTAAAGACCACGAGCTGTTTTCATCTCTATCTTCTTTTAATAATAAGAAAATATGTTTACAATCTTGTACTAATACAGACTCATACCAGTACGTTGGCTTCTACCTGTAGAAGGTTACAACCTTCTCTCATTTTCTAGATTCTTCTCGAAGGGAGCTACAACTTCCTAGCTCTTGTACTAGCCAATATGTTTACTAGTATGTAGGTGCCAACGTACATAAAACTTCCCACATTTCATGAATTTTCAGGCTAGACACTCTTGGATCACAACACCATAACCTGAAGGCCACATTTCATCAAATTTTCACACTAGACCCATCAAAGACTTTTAAACTTAAACTACCTCAACCAATATTCAGTTAATCTAAACAATCAGACCACTGACACTAGAACGTTGTGCTGAACCCAGAACCCTAAATCATCATCAAGAACCATTTGTAACCTTAAAAATAATATATTATACTGTATATGCTACTTGGTTGAACCCAACCTCCATGTATATGCTACTTCGTTTAACCCAACCTCCGTATATCTCTAAATATACTGAATCATAAAATTATGAACCACAAACTGTACCAATCAGTCACATTTTGAAGATCTACTGTCATATTACACAGTTCAAAAGAGATAGCAACAAGGATCACCCTTCCTTCTCAATCAATCAATCAATCAATCAAACTCAATTTCCTTATAGAACAGTTCTATGTTCAGATCTAAGAGGAATTAGTTGATAGGCAACAGTAAAACAACAGAATTTGATCAGATAGATTAGTCAGATTTGAATAGAAGCTTTTCTTTTTGTATATGTTACTTGAAAGAGTCAAACCTATGTGTACACACACTTTGGACGAGACGAACCTGTGTATAGATTTTCAAATTTTGACTCAGAACTTTGCTGCAGTTTCAAACTTTAGACAAACCCAGATCATGATAGATAGCAAGTAGAATAGGTGCAAAACATCAGATCTTGTCTCAACCAATATCATATCATTCAAGATTAAGTCATTTCAAGTCTCATGATTCCTGATCCAATGTTGAACTCAAGTTGTACATGAAAATTTTAGATCCAATCCCAAACATAACCTTGCAACATAATATATACTTTAGATAGAAGTATTCCTTAGAATCTCATTGCTTGCACCCCCTACCCTAATTATCTTCTCCTCCTTATATACTCTTAGGCCTTTCTCAATACATTGGACCAAAACCACTTAGGACCAATACCTTGGACCTAATACATAGGTTCAATACCTTGGACCAAATGCCTCGGACCAATTACGCTGGACCAAAATACCTTAGATCAAATACCTTGGACCAAAAACTTGTTTTTCCAACATGTATGCGCTTTTCCTCCTGTGAAAGTGTGTGTACACATTATACACTACTTTTGTTCTCTTAAACTATGTGTATTCACGCCTTGGACAAGGTGAACCAGCGTATACCTATCTTTCTTCATTCTTTGGAGTCTGATTTGTAATCCTTTGTTGTTGACCTGCTACACTGTGAACTTTCATCTGAGTGAGTTTCAATCAATGATAACACCTATATCATAATTCCAACATCAAGAACACGTTGCTAACCCAATATTGGAGATTCCTCTTGATGTTATATTCTTGTATGATGGACTACCCATCCAATATGCTTCTGTGAAGCCTTGTAGCTTCACTCCCTCTATCTACTTATACCAAAGACCAAACTGAGTTGTGCCTCTGAGGTATCTCAACACATGTTTGAATTCCTTCCAATACAGTTTGGTTGACTTAACCATTGTTTGATTAAGTTGGTTAAATTCATAACACATGTATCCCTATGTGTTCAAAAAATACATAAGTGAACCCACAAGTTTCCTATAAATACTCACCTCGACCTCCTCACTCGAAGTGGGATCCTCTTTCCTCCAACTGCCTACTAGAGGAGTGTCCATGGGTTTGCTACTCTCAATGAGAATCTTCTTTAGTATATCACTGGAATAATTTCCCTGAGAGGAAAAAATTTTCCCATCTCCCTACCATACTTCCAAACTGAGGAAAGAATGCATGAGTCTCTTTTCCTCCATCTCAAATTCTCTTGTAATATCCTCTTTGTAAGACTCGATCAACTTCTCATCACTAGTTAGAATTAAATCATATACATATAATATTATAATCAATAATTTACCTTCGACCGCAATATGTTAAAGGTTGCATCTGCTTCACTTGTGTTGAAGCCCAACCTCATGAAATATTTGTCAATCCTAGTGTACCAAGCATGGGGTGTGTGTTTCAATCCATACAACGCTTGCTTGAGCTCCACACATGTGAATCTCTATTGAAGGTTTCAAATCCTTCGAGATGATCAATATACACCTCCTCCTCAATCACTCCATTGAGGAATGTTGTCTTGACATCTATCTAATGTATCATCCATGCAATCTATACTACAAGTTCTATAATTGATTTGATAGAAGAGTACCTTTGCTACTAGAGAAAAGCTCTCCTTGTAATCAACCCCTTCCACCTAAGAGAAACCCTTGGCCACAAATATGTCCTTGTGTTTCATGCTTCCATCTACTATTTGCTTCACCTTGTAGATCCACGTCAAAACTACCAATGACTTGTTCTCTGGTCTTGGGATAATTTCCCAAACACTGTTTCTGACTATGGAATCATATTCCTCTACCATGACATAAACCCATATGAGCTTCTGCACTGCTTCTTTGAATGAGGATGGTTCTGCCTCAACTATCTTACTCATTAGAGCCATGTACCTAGTTTATTTATTTGGTGACCTCCTATGCATGTGTTGGGGTGTTGGTTCTCCCACATTCTATCTAGCATTATGCAATAATTTGTCAGCATCCTTGGTATGTTTCTTTTCATTTATGGATGTCTCTACATCAGTGGGTGCTTCCACTCCCTACTCCTCTACTTGTGGTGATTTGAACTTAAACAGGAACACAAAAAATTATGGATATAACCATAAATACATAGATGTAGTAGAAATAATACTTCATTTCATTAATATCAGAAAACTAAAATACGCTTACAAACATAACGAAAATAAATTAGCTCAGGCCATGGTAGCTGATCTCTGAGAAGCGATGTGGTAGCTACATGCCTCTGAACTATGTTACAATGAGCCTCAAGGGTCTATTTATTATTGAAAAATGAGGGAAAACCATAAAAAACCAAAACCCTAACTCAGAAGATCGAACACCAAGAGTCTGTGGGCCCTGTTGGGGTTAGTTGGGCAACCAACTTCCTCGAATTGTAACTCGGTCATATTATCTTTGTTTGGTTTGTACAATACCTTGTTCGAAAGCTCTCTCTAGGTAATAGAATATTTGTAGTATGTCCCTTCCTATGGCTACGAGCCTTCTATGGGCCTCAAAAAAACACTATTTAGGGGGGTCAAAACTGCTCCAGAAGTTCAGGACCCAAAAAATTGCTAAAACTAGTAAATGTTGAAATAAATAAGGAAACAAATGAAATTGACTGGAGGTCTGGGTGGAATTGGTGGGTGGCCACCAACATCGACCTGGATCATTCCTCCCTTCTTACGAAGAAATGGTCACCAATGTGCGTAAAGCCTTCATGAGGTGTAGAAAGTTTTTTGAACATGTTCCCTGGTGAGCCACTTACTCTGGTGAAAGTGTTGGCTTGCTTCCACAACTCAATATAGCTTGATCCTATGTTGGTGAATGTTCTTGATATGCATATCCATGATATGATTAGTTGTGGTGTGTTTCATGTAGTTTGGGTTCAACTCTATTGTTGTGAGTTGTTCTGCAATGTCGGATGTGTCCAGCAATGGTGGAAAGTATGGTCGAAGGCAGTCTACATTGAACATTCAGTGAATACCAAGGAGTAATGGAATGTTGAGATTAAAAGAATTATGCCCCATAGCCTTGGCGATGGTGTATGGCCCATATCGTAGCAGGTGAGGCTTGTGGTGGGGGTCATGCGAGGCGCTCCTTCTGGAAATGTTGCCATACTCTATCGCTCACATGGAACTTATGCGAAACCCAATGTTGATATTGGTGGTACTTTCACTTAGCATTGGATTTGTCCAATATATCATGGAATTGTTGTCGGATCTATTGAATGCATTCAATGAAGTTGTTAGCCCTGTCGGCTTTAGACTAGACATGAGTTGAATCTGCCTATGTAGCTACAAATGCTATGGCCACATCATGTGACATAATGGCTAAAATTTGAGCCCCACATGAAAGGGATTGTGGCCCATTGAGACATGGATAGCTCTATTGTAGATGTGTTGGACATAGGGGAGGATTTCATCCCATGTATGTGGATGCTTCAAGTTTTACATGCGCAAAATGTGTATGATCATCCTGTTGGCGACCTCTGTTTCACCATCAGGTTGGGGATGGAAAGTTGTGGACTTAGTAAGTTTGGTAGGGGAGGATTTCATCCCATATGTTTGGATGCTTCAAGTTGTACATGTGCAAAATGTGTATGATCATCCTATTGGCAACCTCTGTTTGGCCATGAGTTTGGGGATGGAAAGTTGTGGACCTAGTAAGTTTGGTATCCAACATCGATCAGAGACTTGACAAAAATGCACTCAGGAATATGTTGTCCTGATCTGAGACAATGGGCTATGGGATCTCGAAGTGTACCTAGACTCACTCAAAGAAGATTTTATCAATGGCCTCTACTGTGATACTCTTCTTGAAGTGTACCTAGGCTCACTCAAAGAAGAGTTTATCAATGGCCTCTACTGTGATAGTATTCTTGAAGTGTACCTAGACTCACTCAAAGAAGATTTTATTAGTGGCCTCTACTGTGATACTCTTCTTAAATGGTGCCATAATCGCCATCTTAGATAATCTGTCAATGACCACAAAAATATAGTCATCTTCATGCTTAGAAGAACGATGTCCTGACATATAATCCCTAGAGATCAATTGCCAAGGTTAGCTAGGAGTATGAAGAGAAGTATATAGGCCTTTATTCTTAATGGTTGGTTTCGCAATGTCGTAGGTATTGTAGAATTCCATGTACCTCCCAACATCTTGATGAAGGTTTAGCGAATAAAAATACTTTTGTAGTATTGCCAATATTTTCTCTACCCTGAAATGTCTAGCGACCCAACTGTAGTGCACCTCCCAAAACATCTTGTCATGCTCACTTAAAGGAACAAAATATGTGTCCCAAGTGGCATAACAGTGCATCATCGGCGTGAAAACTTAGAACTTTCTTACCTTCCAGAAGTGTCTCATATGTGTTGTTGAATTATGTATCACTCTTATACAAATGTGGCCACCCTAAGGACTTGTACCCACGTCAGTCAAGTAAAGTGATCAGTGCCATGACTAGTGGTTGAATGAGGTAGTTTACAACATTATTGGTGTTTCCTTTTTGAAATTAATGTTCAAATGGAATTGTTGTTGGTATGTGGACCATTTCTAATGGCAATCATTCTACAACTTCCCTTGGGTTCGTATGAACTACAGGGGTCGATGGTCTATGTGGATGATGGTTTCCTTCCCCATAATGTGATGCTTCCATTAACAACATGCCTGCACAATGGAATACATTTCTTTGTCATAAGTGGGATACTTTCAGGCCAAGTCTGAAAGTGTGTCACTCTGCTAAGCCACTCAATGCCCCTATTGAGTAAGAATTGCACCAATGGCATAGTCAGAGTCATCTGTATCGATCTCAAATGGTTTCTACAGGTCTAGTAATGTGAGCATTGACGCAGAGCAAAGGTGAGGCCTCAACTCGGCAAATGCCTCCTGTTGGGTTTTAGACTAAAAAAATATTTATTTCTCTCCACCCTTGGTGACTTGACTTAAAGTCCAAATTATATGAGAAAACCCCAATGCGAACCTGTAGTAGAAATTGGCAAGACCTAGAAAGTTGCAGAACTCTGTTAGATTGGTTGGGTCTGACCAACCCCAAATGACTTGTATCTTGGTTCGGTCAACATGCACACCCTTCTCATCAATGATGTACCCTAGATATTGAACCTAGGTCATGCAAAATGGGCATTTCTCCAAATTGGCACACAACTTGTGTTGTCACAGGGTTTGAAGTACTTGTCGAATATGTTGGATATGCTCTTCCCAAATTTGGTTGAAGATCAAAATGTCTTCTAAACACACCACCATGAATCCATTGGTGAAGGGTCATAAGATGTCATCTATCAATCTCATGAACCTTTTGGGTGCATTCATCAACCCAAAAAGCATTACCAACCATTCAAAAAGGCCCTCTTTGGACTTGAAGTGATGTCACCCAGCCACACTGGCACACAGCTCTACGTGTCCATGGGTTAATAAACGGTCGTCGGTTTTTTTACGATGTGTTAGACTTTTCTGGTTGTCGCATGCAAAGGTGGTAAGGGAATGACGGTTGGTGGCTGCGAGTAGTTACTGCCACATTTAATTCCTTCCTTCATGCCTTGGGCCTGGTTCCTCCATGCGTTCTTTGCCAAAACACCTCAGTTCTTCGATCATTCCAGACAGTTCTATTCTATGGTTTGGTTGCTGTGAGGGTTTGGGAAATTCTCCGTCTGGTTCTTGCTCTGCAGAATATGGAGGTCTTTGTCTCGTCTTTGGGTATCACTGTGGATGATTCTAAACACCCCATGCCTAGTTATATGTTGGCTAGCCTCTGGTGGGTTGAAATAACTCTGGTTCTGTTGGTGCACTCGCTTGTGGTTGCACATGGTAAGTCTTTCAGTCTCATCCTATCATTCTTTTGCTGCAGTATGGTTATGAAATCTAGGGTCTCATCCGGTTATTGTTCTCAGTTGTCATTGTGCTGCCACTATTATAATGTTCTTGCCTCTGCTCTGGTTTGGTTGCCCCCACTATTATTGATGGGTGTCTGTGGTCACTGTTCTGTGTGTGGTTTGTTTAACTTCCGTCGTCCTCAGATTTCAGGAAACACATTAGCAAGTTCCCCGCGGCTTGGAATAGGTAATTTATCCTTCCTTGATTCAATTTCGGTTTCCCCTTGGGGTTTGTGCTAACTAGAATCGCTCCTCTTGTCTCAGCTTTATCTATTCAGCTTGGCTCTGCTCCTCGAATCTCTGGTCCGCTTACCCAGGTAACTAAATATGAAACCCTCCTATTCTATGGTTGTTCAACTCAGTTCCTTGCAATATACAGGTATTAACATTGTCATGTTGTGTATGCAGGTCATGGTTCAACTTGGGTACGTGGGTCCTCTGGGTTCCGGCCTTTTAAGGGTATCGAAACTTGTTGGTAGGCTCTGGCACTACAACTCGTCAATGCACTGATAGTTCTTGGGTTCTCTATAGGATTTTTTTTACTATCTTCGGTTGTCATGCACAGTCGGTATTCCCTTTGTAATTTGGGTGTCAACCCACCTATTCTGGCGAGTCATTCGTTTGACTATTTGTTGGGGTTTCTATTCTCAAACCCTAGGCCAGGGTTTATCCATTATAGACACGACACTTGCTGGGTTTGTCAGCGGATGTCATGTAATCGTATGTCAGTCAATTTCAATGGAAACTAGATTTTATTGTCACTGTTTAATTTGTTAAATTATAAGGAGTCGTTTTAAAAGAAATACCTTTCCTGTAGGTTGCTCTTCTACTCTTAGTGTGTGGTCCTAGTTGCTCTCGTGTCTTTGACTGTAACTCACTTCTTGAATTGTATCTCTACACGTCTGTCTTTTGCTCTGTGGCTGTAGAATTAATTAGTTTTGTTGTAGTCTATTCATTCAATGAGAATATAAAAATGTCGCGACCTCACCGTGGTATTCCTCTATTTGTCAATACTGTTCATTTCAATTTGATAAAAAAGAAATTTAATCTTACAGTAGATAGACAATGTATGCAGATGAATGATTTTTTTTATTGAAATAGATCTGTTTCTTTATTTCGTTATCATGAAGTTTCAGAACCCTCCTTTGGTCTTACATTGTTCCATTTATATCTTGTGGTTGTAGTTAATTTGAAACTTCCACTGTCTATCAGTTGAATAGAAATAGTTTGTTGGGTAACCATAGTTTAGTTGTCATTACAATATCTACTTTTAGTCAATTTTGTCTTTTCTTTCCTAAATTAACAGATAAATTCCTAAACTAACATTTATTACTATTGGACTTATAATGACCCTAACCGAAACTTGACTTTGACTTTTAGCAACTAAGAGGAAAATAAACGGACATTCTATCTTATGACTTCATAAACTAGATAATAATAATAATAAAAAACATTCTAGTTACTCGACAACCTTCCAACCTGCGGAGACCTCACCTGGTCATGGTGAGCTAGATGCTCCTGCATTAGGCTCTCGGGGCAAAAATAAATCATGGCTCTGGTCCATGAGCTTCTCTGAAGTTCCTGTCTGTTCAATCTGCTTGGCATCAAGCCATGAACTGTCCTCAATAGGACGGTTATTCCACTTGACCAGGTACTGCATATATTCCTTCCGCCGAGTTCGTTTAACCACTTGAGTATCGAGAATGCTTTCGATCTCGGGAGGTTGAACATAAGGCATCTATCTCTTCCAAGCTTCTCCTTCTTCCTGGATACTCCATGTGGGTCACGTGGTTCCATCTTCTTCCTTTTCCTCTGGGTCAGCCGTGTAAGGGAACATGTATGCTACGTTAAAGATAGGCGAAATTCCTATTCTGGGTGGCAACTGTATCTCATATGCATTCTCTGAAAACATCTGAAGGACTTTGCAAGGTCTTATCTTTTTATACTTCAGTTTATTATACGTACCTTTAGGGAAGCGTTCCTTGCGTAAATGCGCGAGGACTTCGTCCCCCATATAAAACTGTACTTCCCTTCTCTTTAAATCTGCGTGATATTTGTACTTTAAGTTGTTGTCTTGTAATTTCACTTTCACCTGTTCATGCAAATCTTTCATCGCGTTAGCGATATCTTCTCCGTCTGTGCTTCACCTTTCTTGCAGTCCAAGGTCTCGTAGTTCATGCACTCCGTGAGGATGCATGCCGTACAGGATCTAAAATGGACTGAAACCCGTGCTGCGGTTAGGGGAGTCATTGTAAGTGAACTCTGCCTGTGCTAGTGCTCGACCCACATCCGCAAATTCTCCCCGACTAAGCTCCGTAACAGGTTTCCCAGACTCCTGTTCACAACTTATGTTTGCCCATCGGTTTGTGGGTGATATGAAGAACTGTAGCTTAGCTATGTGTCCATTTTTTTCCATAAGGTATGCCAAAAGTGTCCCGTGAAATTCACATCCCTGTCTGAGAGGATAGATTTAGGTAATCCATGTAACCTGGCAACCTTATTGAAAAACAAGTGGGCCACGTGGGTGGCATCACTGGTTTTTCTGCATGGAATAAAATGTGCCATTTTTGAGAATCTGTCCACCACTACCATTACCGAGTCATATCCTCGTTGCGTCCTCGGTACACCTAAGACGAAGTCCAAACCGACTGAGTCCCTTGGTCTGCCTGGAACAGGTAACGATGTGTACAGTCCTGTGTTTTCACTGTGACCCTTCACTAACTGGCACACTTTGCATCTGGCCACAAACCGTTGTACATCTCTCCGCATCTTCGGCCAAAAGTATAAATGACTAAGCTACTCGAGAGTCTTATCCATGCTGAAATGTCCAGCCAAAACTCCACTATGCTTCTCACGAATAATATTCTCCCTCATCGAGCAGTCAGGTATGCACACCTGTCCTCCCTTAAACAACAACTTTTCCTGTAGATTGTAGTCCAACCAAGGACTCTTATCTCTCACTAAATGGTTCTAGCATGCCTCTTAGGCTTCTTTAAAATATGTATGCGTTTGGTATAGGTCCTGTAAGTGCTTAAAACCCAGCACTTGTACAGTTCTTTCCTGTAGAAGTAAAGCTTTCCTACTAGTGCGTCCGCTACCTTGTTTGCTTGCCCGCTAATATGCTTCGATACGAAGTTGAAACTCTGTAAATACTCCACCCATTTATTGTGTTTGTGGTTCAGCTTGTGCTACTACATTACGTACTATAGTGCAGAGTTATCTGAAAATAGCATGAACTCATTTCCTAAAAGATAATGCCTCCAATGCTTTAGTACCTATATGACCGCATAAAACTCCTTATCATACAATGATTATTTTTGTCAGCTCTCATTCAGCTTCTCACTGAAAAATGCTACAGCCTTATCCTCTTGACTGAGAACAACTCTAATTGTGGTCCCACTGGCATCACAACGAACCTAAAATAACTTCTTGAAATCTGGTAGTCTCAAGATCGGCCTCTCAGTAATCTTCCTCTTCAACAACTGGAAACTTCTCTCTGCTGCTTCTATCCACCGAAAAGGTTGGTTGGCCTTCTTGAAGGTATCTAGCATGGGCACACAAATTTTGTTGAAATGCTTGATGAATTTCCCGTAAAAACTTTCTAATCCGTGAAAGCTACATACCTCAAATAAATTTTTCAGAGATGGCCAATTTACTATCACTACCACCTTCTCCAGATCCATCTTCAGTTCATTCTCTACTATTACAAACCCCAAATAAATCAATTCCTTCTACAAAATGGTACATTTCTTCAAATTTATTAGCAGTTTATTCTGTTGTAATTTCTCCAGCACCTTACGCACATGTTGAAGGTGTTCTTCTCTCGTTCTGCTAAAAATAAGGATGTCATCCAGGTAAACTATCACGAGCTTCCCAATATACTCCTTCAACATCTCATCCATTAACCTCATGAACGTACTGGGCACATTGCTCAGCCCAAATGTCATGAACAGCCATTCGTACAGCCCGTCATTTGTCTTAAAGGATGTCTTCCATTCATCCCCCTCTCATATCCAAATCTGATGGTACCCGCTTTTTAAGTCTATCTTCGAGAAATAAGCTGCACCACTTTAAAAATCCATCATATCATCCATTCGTGGTAGTGGAAACCTATACGGCATGGTGATTTTATTGATGGCCCTTGAATCGGTGCACATCCACCATTCTCCTCCCTTCTTGGGAGTGAGGACCGTTGGAATAGCACAAGGTCTTAAGCTCTCCCTTATCAATCCCTTGTCCAACAGTTCTTTCCCTTGCTTCCTAATTTCTTCATTGTCCTTGGGGCTCATTCGGTATGCCACTTTGTTCGGCAAGCTGGCTCCAGGTATGAAGTCAATATGATGACTTATGCTCCTTTTGGGGGGTAACTTGTCTGGTGAGTCGTATGTTTGTAAACTCCTCCAAAATTTTCTGGATCTCTGTAGGAAAATCTTATATTTCCGTATGCAACAAGACTGTCCTTGCTTTCCTTACCACCCCATAACCTACCTCACTCTCCTCCACCTATTTTAAAAATTGTTTTCCACTGACCAACAACATTCTTGGTTCACTAGTCTCTGCTGTCCCTTCCTCTTTGATGGGTACAAGCATATGCTTGATTCCATCCTTCATGAATTTATTACAATTCGTCAATCCATCGTGGACCACATTCTTATCATACTGCCAAGGCCTGCCCAGCAGGATGTGACATACATCCATCGGCATGATGTCACAAACAACTTTATCCTTGTACCAGCCAATTTGAAACTCAACCTCGCTTTGTTCATGCACCAGCAACTGATGGCCTTTTTGCGGCCATGAAACTCTATAAGAGTTGGGATGTTTTGAGCATTTCAACTCCAATTTTTCCACCATTTCTGTGGACACTAAGTTGTCAGCACTACCACTATCAATAATTAACTTACAACACTTACCTCGTGATTTACAAATTGTCCTGAACAAAGCCTTCCACTGCATCTATTTGGCGACCTCCTTGACTGGTTTTAACAGCACCTTGTGTAGCACTAAAGCTTCTCTTGTCTCTGGAGCATTCTCTGCTTCTTGAGGAGGTTCTATTGTGTCCTTTGGTTGCACCACATATGCACCCTGCTATCCAGTTGGATATACTTCTGGACATTCAAACGAGCGGTGACCCCACTTATGACACCTATAACACTGATAACTGGCCCCTCTACCTCGGCCATTTCCCCTGCCTCGCTGGGATGACCTACCGCCTCTCACATTTTCACCTCTATCTGCTGATCTGGAAGCTTTAGAACTGCTAGCTTCCTCATTGCTGTTAGCAGTTTGACCCTTGCCATAGGGCTGGCCTTTCCCTCTGCTGGCTCCTCGTCCTCTCCAGGCATTCAGCCTTCTGGTAATTTTCTCCTCAGCCATCATTGCACTCTGGTATGCTTCCTCGTTGTTGTTTGGAGATAAAATACTGATTTCATCCAAGATATCTAGCCTCAGCCCATTAACATACCTGGTTTTTCTTTCTGTTGTATCCTCTGTATATCCATCTCACAAATTCACTCGATAGAACTCCTCTGTATACTCCCTTACCATCAATCCTTTCTGTCTCAGATTCTGCACCTACCTGTGCAATGCAATCTGATAGTCCTTCGGCAGAAATTTGCCCTTTAACTTGTTCACCATCCTTGACCAGGTTTTAATCGGCGCCTTCTTCAATCTATTCCTCTCATTCTGGACACTATCCCACCATAGGGCTACATGTCCTTTCAATTTCGTCACTGTGAATTTGACCCTATGGTCTAAGCTGACTTCATCGCACTCAAAGTACTTATCCATCTCACTAATCCAATCCAATAAAACTTCGATAGATAGGTTGCCATCATACGTCAGGATTTCTGGTTTGGGTTCACTTCTTGCTACTGAAACAGATCTCAATAGTCTCACCTCTGCGGATTCATCTTCTGGTCCGTCTGTTGCTCCTTCAACTTCCTCTTCACTAGCATCGCCCATTTTTGGATCTCTTCGTCTACCTGCCTCTACTACCTCCAAATGGGCAGCAAGAATTCTGATCTCCTCTCTCAATCCTTCCTCTGCCAATCATTGAGCACCTCTGCGATGACCTCGTCTTCCTCTCTCCATTCCTCCTACTAACATGAAAAACAATAAACCACTTTGATACCACTCTGATGTCACCTAGCCACACTAGCCCACAACTCTACGTGTCCATGGGTTAATAAACGGTCGCCAGTTTTTTTATGATGTGTTTGACTTTTCCAATGGTCACATGTAAAGGTGGTAAGGGAACGTCGGTTGGTAGTTGCGAGCAATTACTACCACATGTAATTCCTCCCCGCAGGCCTCAAGCCTGGTTCCTCCGGGTGTTCTTTGCCAAAACACCTCAGCTCTTTGGTGATTCTAGACAGTTCTATTATGTGGCTTGGTTGCTGTGAGGGTTTGGTGAATTCTCCATCAGGTTCTTACTCTACGGAATATGGAGGTCTCTGTCTCGTCTTTGGGTATCACTGCCGATGATTGTAAACCCCCCACGCATGGTTATATGCTGGCTAGTCTCCGATGGGTTGAAATCACTCTAGTTCTTTTGTCGTGCTCGCTTGTGGTTGCACACGTTAAGTCTTTCAGTCTCGTCCTGTCATTCTTTTGCTGCAGTATGGTTATGAAATCTAGGGTCTCATCTGGTTATTGTTCTTGGTTGTTGTTGTGCTGCCACTATTATAATGTTGTTGCCTCTGCTCTGGTTTGGTCGCCCCCGCTGTTGTTGATGGGTGTCTGTGGTCACTGTTCTGTGTATGGTTTGTTTTACTTCCGTCGTCCTCAGATTTTAGGCAACCCATTAGCAGGTTCCCCGTGGTTTGGAACAGGTAATTTCTCCTTCCTTGATCCAATTTTGGTTTCCCCTTGGGGTTTGTACTAACCAGAATCGCTCCTCTTGTCTCAGCTTCGTCTATTCAACTTGGCTCTACTCCTCGAATCTCCAGTCTGCTTAATCAGGTAACTAAATATGAAACCCTCCTATTCTATGGTTGTTCAACTCGGTTCCTTGCAATATACAGGTATTATCATTGCCCTGTTGGGTATGCAGGTCACGGTTGAACCTGCGTACATGGGTCCTCTGAGTTCCAGCCTTTCAAGGGTATCGAAACTTGTCAGTAGGCTCTGGCACTACAACTCGTCAATGCACTGATAGTTCTTGGGTTCTCTATAGGTTTTGTTCTACTGTCTTTGCTTTTCATGCACAGTCAATATTCCCTGTGGAATTTGGGTTTCGGCCCACTTGTTCTGGTCAGTTGTTCGTTTGACTATTTGTTGGGGTTTCTATTCTCAAACCCTAGGCCAAGGTTTGTCCATTGTGGACGCGGCACTTGTTGGGTTTGTCAGCGGATGTCATGTAATTGTATGTCAGTCAATTTCAATGGAAACTGGATTGTTAGCGGATGTCATGTAATTGTATGTCAGTCAATTTCAATGGAAACTGGATTTTATTGTCACTGTTTAATTTGTGAAATTATGAGGGGTCGTTTTAAAAGAAATACCTTTCCTGTAGGTTTCTCTTTCGCTCTTAGTGTGTGGTCCTATTAGCTCTCGGGTCTTTGACCGTAACTCACTTCTAGAACTGTATTTCTACACATCGGTTTTCTACTCTGTGGCTGTACAATTAATTAGTTTTGTTCTAGTCTGTTCATTCGATGAGAATATAAAGATGCGACCTCACCGTGGTCTTCCTCTATTTGTCAATATTGTTCATTTCAATTTGATAAAAAAGAAATTTAATCTTACAGCAGATAGACAATGTATGGAGACGAATGATTTTTTTTATTGAAATAGATCTATTTCCTTATTTCATTATCATGAAGTTTCAGAACCCTCCTTTGGTCTTACATTGTTCCTTTTATATCTTTGATTACAGTTAATTTGAAACTGCCACTGTTTGTCAGTTGAACAGAAATAGTTTGTTGGGTAACCACAGTTTAGTTTTCATTACAAGATCTGCTTTTAGACAATTTTGTCTTTTCTTTCCTAAATTAACAGATCAATTCCTAAACTGACATTTATTACTATTGAACTTATAATGACCCTAACCGACACTTGACTTTGAATTTTAGCAACTAAGAGGAAAATAAACAGACGTTCTATCTTATGACTTCATAAACTAGATAATAATAACAAAAAAAACATTCCAGTTACTTGACAACCTTCCAACCTGGCGAGACTTCACCCGGTCATGGTGAGCTAGATGCTCCTGCATCGTGAAGGAAGACTTTCACACATCAGAGGGTTAAATAGGCACCTTGTGATAACCAGACTTCAAGTTAATATTGTTAAAATATTTAACCCCCTTGAGCTGGTCCAAAAGGTTGTTGATGAGTGGTATTAGGTACCTATTTCAGATAGTGATCTTGTTCAGTTCCCGATAATCGATATAGACTCTCCAAGTCCCATCCTTCTTCTGTACCAGTACAATCAGGCTTCCACAGGGTGTTGAGCTTGGTCCTATGTGCCTTTTCTGCAAAGTCTCCTCAATCTGCTTCTTGATCTCATCGTTCTGCAGAAGAGAGTGTCAATATATCAGTTCATTGGGTAGCGTTGTGCCTGGGGTCAGGTTCATGAAGTGCTTGACCTAACATTGTAGAGTTACCCTTGTAAGTGAGGTGAAAATGTCCATGTAATCTTCCACAACCTTGTCCATCTGTTATTGCTTTGTAGAGGAGCCCTGTCTAGAAGCTGTGACCATAACCTTCTTACTTAGCTGAGGGTGAATCATAAGGAAAACAAATTTTCTAGTCTGGGAAATGATCATACTACATTTCTTTGCAGTGATCAAAGAGATGGCAGTAGGCGGGGCTACCTCCAGTATCTTATAGAAATTATTCCCAAAAGTAATAATCACAGATCAAGGTCTAGACTCATATACAACATCCTCCTTCCATAAGTATGGTTTTCCTAAAAATAGAATCACAAACCTCAAGATGAGAAACATCACACAACACCTCATCTGTGAAGGGCTTGATGTTGTACGGAAGGCAACACTACTGGCTAATGCAAAGATCTCATCCTTGATGAAGCTGCCTTATGGTATACATTTGTTATTGTACTATCATCAATAAGCCCAACCACTTCATGACCTCTGCTCAAATGAGGTTCTTTTGCGTCCCACTATCAACATTGAAGTCCAACAGAGAACCCTTCAACAACATATGTGAGTGGAAGAATTGTTCCCACTCCTCTAGATCTTCGGGATCATTTTTCTAGATCTTAGTGGTGGCCACGATGGAACTAGACTCTACATTAATGATATGCTTCCCTTTATCATTCCCCTTTTTAGGTTCTAACTCAAAGTCAGAACAAGTGTCTGATTCAGAAGCCTTCAGCTTGGCCACTAGTGACTGCTTGGGTCGACACTCACTTGTGTTATTAGTGGAGCTCTTATGGAACTGACACCATTTTCCAGTGTCCATATTTGTCTTCAGGGTTTTGTGTTTTTCTTATGGCTTCGATGGGTTTTCCTAGGTCACCCCACCTTGGCTTTGGCCTTTTCTATGCGGTTTGGGGGTGCCTTTTCCTTACTTTGGATTTGCAGATCCAAAGTCTCACTTCTTCTGTTTAAACTTTTGATCAATCTTGAAAACATATCAGAATGTTGTGCAGAGTGAGCAAATGCCCAAGAAATCCATCTTATTCTGGATGTACTTGTGCAAGAAGTCATGGTACTTGAGTACCAAATTTTGCTCAGAATCCTTGATACCCAATTTTGTGTAGACAATATGGAAAGTATTTGTGAACTCTATCACTTCTTGGTCACTTCCTTGTCGTAGCATGGTCCACTTTATGTATTTATCTTCATATCTCTAGATAGGGCAACATTGTTCCTTGATGGCGTCTTAGAAAGAATCCTAACTGGGTGTGGCTGAAAATAGTGAGGATTTTCTCTCATCCTTTTGTTCACAACAGGTTTCCCACTAGTTCTTGATGTGTGGGGTGACTTTGAGAAGAGAAAAAGTAATATTTTCCTGATTGGAAATGTCAGGAACTGAAAAATTTCGTTCCAACAGACTCAACCATTTATGTACATCACCTACATCTGTCTGGCCCTCAAATATCGAAATGTCAAAGTTAAACTTGTACCTTTAAAGGAGTGGTGTCTCCAGAATGGCTACTGGATGAAGATGCATCACCTATAGGAAGTTGTTGAAATATCTAGGGAAAGTAATCCATTATCACATTCCTTTGTCACTTGAGGGCTTCCTCAAGCAATATTTTCATAGGATCTCCTGCCCCCTTACTTTTACTTTCTTCATCCATAGGAGGTCATCGGGGTCTGCAAGGCTAGTCTTTAAAGGTTCAACCCGATTGAGACCTAACCCTTATACCCTTACCTCATTGGGGACATGCAAAGGAAATAGAGAAAGAGAATAAAACTCTAATACCACTAATCCAAACTTAAACAAGAACATAACAAATTACAAATATAACCATAAATACAGATATGTAGCCAGAGTAATACTTCATTTCATTAATACCAGAATACTGAAATATGCCTACAAACATAACGGAAAAAAATTATCTCAGATGATGGTAGCTTATATCTGAGAAGAGATATGGTGGTTTCATGCCTTTGAACTATGTTATAATGAAGCTCAAGGCCTATTTATTATTGAACAAAAAGGGAAAACCATAAACAACCAAAACCCTAACCCCAGGTGATGGAGGACCAAGAGTTTGTGGGCTCCGTTGTGGTTATTTGGGCAGCCAAATTTGTGGGGTTGTAACTGGGTCATATTATGTCTATTTGGTGTGTATGATTCCTTGTTGGAAAGGTCTCTACAATTATGTGAGAAATCATCTACAAATGTAAAATAATACACATGCTGGCTGTGAAGGTTGTCAAGAAAGGTCCACACACATATGAGTGAAGTCTTTCAAGGATTGTTTGCACTCTACTGTCCTTGTCATGAAAGGTGGCTTTGGTGTACATCCCTAGTGTACACCCTTTGCATGTATCTTGCTACTCTAGTGCAGCCTTGAGAAGTCCTATAGAAATCTACTACATGACCTTCAAAGCTCAATGGTGCAAATGGCCAAGTCTCTTATGCCATAATTCACCAATATCTTGGCTCTTCACCTTTTCTTCCTTTTTATTCAAAGAAGCACAATCTTCTACATCCAATTTGTATAGGTTCTTCACCCGAAATCTGATTCCCTTGATTTCTCCCATGACGATATATCTAAGGAAAACCTTTCCTTTGTTAAATATTACATCATAGTCACGCTCTTCCATCATAACAACTGAAGCTAAATTCTTCTTCAGACTAGGAAGATACATGACATCTCTTAATTTCAGAGGAGGACTAGACTCCCTCCGAAAAGTAACTATACTAATATCAGTTGCATTATACCTTCCATCATCTTTGATCTCGATGTGCATCTCGAGGTCCTTCTCCTCCAATTCACTGAAAATTTCTTTGTTTCCCATCATCTGGAATGTGGCTCCACTATCTAGATACCACACATTATGCATCAGTGATGTCACCATGTATGCAATGAGTGTGAAATCCAACTTGAATTGTGAAGCTATATCTTCATTTTTTGCTCTTCCCGAGGGCTTCTCGTGTGAACACTTCGTGGCAAAGGGTCCCAGCTCATGACAATGAAAGCATTTAATCTTTGAAAAATATTTGTTGTTTCCTAGCTTACCAGAGTCTCCTTTGCATTGAGATTTCCTTCCTTTCCCTCTTCAATTCTCCTCATCATCATGCTTGGATGGGGTTCCATCTCTAATGTTTTTCCTTATCTCTTCTTGCACTAAGTTGGACCACAATCTCTCCCAATTTGGTACCTTCTTCCTCCCAATTACCAAATCCTGGTAGTGGTTCTAACTATTGTTAAGGCCTAAAAGTAATATGTTTCCCAGATCATATTCAGAAACTATAATACCGACACTCCCAATTTCATCCTGAGATTGGGTGAACCTTCTTAGGTATTGTTGTATTCTGTCACCCTTCTTCATCTTGATCTTCGAAATCTTTTCCTTCTGTTCTATTTTCCTATGGTCATGTTTGTTCTAGAACAAGTCTGTTAAGGCTCGCCACATTGCATATGGGGTATCCTTCACATGGATATTTGAGACAATATGATCTCGACCTCCTAGTATGATCCTTCTCGTCCTTGCCACAAATTTCATCCACTCTACTAGATCTTGAGCATCAGTTGTTAGAAGCTTAGGAATATCATTTTCTATGGATTCCTTAAGCCTATTATCTTCCAATACTACCTCCATCCTGTCCTTCCATGAAATATAATTTGAGCTACCCTCTAGGGTATACTTGAGTCTCAATCCATAAAACGACATCCTCCTAGCTTTGAAGAATGATTTTGCAAATTTGATTTCACCTGTAAAGATAAAATCTTATTCTTCTCTTCTATTATGATTCCTTCTCTGATACCATGTTGAAACTCCTTGTAGATTCAAACTTCTTATGTAATATGCTAAAAAAGGAGACTTGAATATACTACACTCATCAATGGAAAAAATTAATCAATCGAGAAATCATAACATAAACATGAGACAAGATTCAATCACATATGCTCAAAGATTTATTAAGGGAAAATCTTGCTGCTCAAAACCCCTTACTATATTTATATAGCATTACATCAAAACGATAGAGAAGAAAAACAACACTTGTTCAACTTGAACAATCTTTGCAAAAGTATAACCTATCTCATTACCTCACAAGATGACTCTTGCCAATACTAAGCCAATTCTATTGCCTGCCAATCTCCTATTTCCTTTTGTTGTTTCTCAAGGAATTTTCCTCCTATTAATTAAGGAAATCCCCATCCTGAATTGAGCAATTCCTATAGGTCCTTCTCTCACTATATGCACCACCTGTAGAACTCAGAAAATTATACAACTAATAGTACACTACCATTGAAATCCAATCTCAACTGGGTAACTCGAATTTCATGCATTCATGAGTTAATTATTCATGATTTATCAGTTAATTAGCTGAACAAATGATGTTGCACCTCACCGCTAGACCTCCTACTAGTTCCTCCAACAGTTGGAACTAGCTTAACTGAAATTAACACAATTTAAATGAATTAAACTATTACAACTCAAATTAAACTCAACCTACATTTCTAGAATTTAGAAACCACAAGTTAGGCCCTCAGTTCCAATTCACTGAGAAAACTAAGTAAACTTAACTTAGTTAACACATTCTTGTTGTCATGTGATGTGGAATTACAATTGTCTCCTAATTTAATTCAAGAGAAAATTAAATCAGGATTTGTTGCCATTTTCAGGAATGTCATGAATAAAAAAATATATTCTAAAGATAAATACCTAAATCAAATAGTCATTATACCAATATTAATTTTGTCTTTAAATGCTAAAAGTATAGCTCTATTAAAATATTAGCCTAAGACAACTTGACACATTGCAATGAAAACTTAAAAGTTAACCATGAAATTGACACCTATTGGGGATATGATTTGAATGGAAAATGACATCCACCTATGGTATTCATCCACCTATGGAATTTACCCATGGTATTGTAAGTGACATCCACCCATGGTATTCATCCATCCATGGTATTTATGCACCCATGGAATTTACCCATGGTATTGTAAGTGGTATCCACCCATGGTATTTTCCCATGGTATTGTAAGTGGTATCCACTCTTGATATTCATCCTCTCATTGTATTTATCCACTCATGGAATTTACCCATGGTATTGTAAGTGACATCCACCCATGGTATTCATTCACCCATGGTATTTACCCACCCATGGAATTTACCTGTGGTATTTGCTGGGTCGTGTTATATTCTTTCCACATCTAGCCCATGTAGTTAACTAGGGGGTTAAAGGGGGGGTGGAGCCCCCCCTTCATTGTGTTGATTGTGTAGTGGGCAGGGGGGAGGGGCGAGGGGCACGGGGGGTTTGAGGTGTACCCATAACCCACTTTATTGGGTCCGGGTAGCGCCCCAAAAAATTTTGGTTTTTGACCCTATGTTAGTTTAGGACGACCCACCTATGGTTTTGTGCATGATTTTCGCGTGTCTTTTGGATGCAATGGTTTTTGGCCCATGGTATTGGATGCGATGGTTTTCAGTGCATGGTGTTGGATGCTTTGGCATGTATAAATATGTATTATAACATTGAAAGGAACATAATGAAAATCAAGCTGGTAGTCGCGGTTTTGGGATCCATGGGGAAAATATCTATGTATATGTATTTTATGTGTTATTCTCTCGCATTGTTTATTTTTTGTGTTTTAGAATTCGTATGAGGTAATTTCTACATGGGGTTAAAACCTACATTTGGTATCATAGTTGTTTTGGCTTCTAGGGGACGCCTTTTTTGTTGACGGGTTTCGCACAAGCTTGTGGTAGACCATGTTCAGTGGGAGATCTGCGAGATCGATTCTGGTGGTGAAAGAAGATGGCAAGCAGTGGAAAAATAGAAATCAAGAAATTTAATGGTCATATTTTTTAGTTGTGGAAGCTCAAGATGGAGGATCTGTTGGTGGATAAAGATCAGTGGATCGCAGTAGATCTGTGTACTAAACCAACGGGAGTGTCTGATGAAGAATGGAAGAAATTGGATCGAAAGAGAAGGAGCACAATAAAATTGTGTGTCTTAGATTCAGTATTGTTGAATGTATCAAGGGAAGCTACAACGAAGGCTTTGTGGGACAAGTTAGGGACTTTGTACCAATCTATGTCTCTGGTGAATAAACTGTTCCTATGGAAAAAGTTGTATAACTTGAGGATGAAAGATGGAGAGTCAGTGACAGAGCATCTGAACGCATTTAATATTGTGGTAAGTCAGTTAGCATTTGTTGATATTAAAATTTTAGATGAAGATAAGTGCATTAGTTTGTTGTGTTCTCTACTAGATTCGTGGGATAATCTGGTTATTGCAATAGGTAGCAATGAAACTAACTTACAGTTTGATGAAATAGTCTCAGCCTTGCTGACAGAGGAGATGAGACAGAAAAATATGGGGAGCCAGAATCATGATGCCTTGTATGTATGAGTACGATCCCAGAACAGAAACAAAAATAAGTTAATGAGTGGGATATCTAAATCTAGAGGGAGATCTAAATCTCCAGGAAACCCTGTAAAGCTGTTGTGCTAGAAATGTGGAAAGGAAGGGCACTATAAAAGGGACTGTAAATCTAAAGCTTCTGATAAAGGAAAAGGATCTGATGATGCTCCTTCTGCAGAGGCAAAAACCACCTCAGATGAAGGTGGGGATGTGTACTTGGCTTCTTCAGGTACACATGTAAATCATGAGGCATGGTTGATTGACTCAGGTGCATCATTTCACTTCACTGCCCATAGAGAGTGGTTCCACAAGTATGATAAATTCGATGGTTGTGACGTCTTCTTAGGGGATGACAGGAAGGCTAGAATCATAGGTCGTGTAAAAGTAAAGTTGAAGTTGCATGGTGTTTAGAATTCTTCCAGGTGTTCTACATATTCTTGCATTAGCCAGAAATCTTATTTCTATGAGCAAGTTGGATGATGCAAGTGTAAAAATGTTGTTCGAGAAGGATACCTGCAAGATGGTTTGGAAAGCACTGGTATTGATGTGGGGATTTTAGATTGGAACTCTGTACATGCTACAAAGTAGCATTTTTGTTTATGGGTGCAACAGTTCTGTGGTTCCTGAAAGTGGAGCAGAAAATCTCGTGGTCTCTAGAGAGAAGACCATGCTGTGGCATCAAAGGCTTGGACATATTGGAGAGAAGGGCCTTCGAATACTTCATGGTAAAGGTATGTTAGAAGAAATCTGAAGTCTTTGATAGGTTCAAAGAATTTAGGGCTCTCATGGAAAATCAGAGAGAGAAGAAGATAAAGGTGCTGAGGAGAGATAATGGTGGAGAGTTTTGCAGCAAGGAATTTGAAGAATTTTGTAAGAAGTGTGGTTAAGCATGGAAGAAGACTACTCCATATACACCTCAGCAAAATGGAGTTGCAAAAAGAATTAACAAGATTTTAATGGAGAGGGCAAGAAGCATGCTCAGTGGTGTTGGGTTAGGACAAGAATTCTGGGCAAAGGTGGTGGATACTGCATGTTACCTGGTCAATAGGTCACCTTCATCAGCATTGGAGAATAAGACTCCACAAGAGGTATGGACTGGTAAGAAACCCTCTCTTCCACATCTAAGGGTATTTGTATGTGATGTATATGTACATGTTCCAAAGGAGAAACGAACCAAGTTGGATAGTAAATCTAAAAAGTGCATCTTTATTGGGTATAAGGATGGTTTAAAGGGTTATAAGATTTGGAACCTAGTAACAAGGAGGGTTGTGTACAGTCAAGATGTGGTGCTCAAAGAGGTGAAATATATTATTAAACATGAAGTCCAACCAAAGGAAACTGAGAAGATAGAGTTTGAGCTAAAGGTAGAAGAATCAGACTCTATAGCAGAGGAGGAATCAGAAGATAAAGAGCCACAAACTCCAGGTGTGAGAAGATCAGTTCAAGAAAGAAGGTAGCCAGAAAGGTATAGCCAATTTGCTTTCTATTCAAATTTTGCTTTGTTTGTTACTGATGATGATCCTAGAACAGTG
Source organism: Pinus taeda (assembly GCA_000404065.3). Taxonomy (NCBI): domain Eukaryota; kingdom Viridiplantae; phylum Streptophyta; class Pinopsida; order Pinales; family Pinaceae; genus Pinus; species Pinus taeda. The sequence goes on along the minus strand of APFE030065993.1, from coordinate 123,003 downwards.
AAGGAAGCAGTGGATTCAGAGGATGGAAAACTCTAGAAAGAGGCCATGGTTGGTGAAATGGCATCTTTGCACAAAAATGAGGCTTGGGATCTAGTGGAGTTTCCGGCTGGAAGGAAACCCATTGGTAGCAAATGGGTGTTCAAGAAGAAGACAAATGCAGAAGGAAAGGTGGAGAAATACAAATCTTGGTTGGTAGCAAAAGGTTATTCCCGGGCGCTGGGAATTAATGTTGGTGATATTTTTTCTCCTGTTGCCAAGCTAACTTCTATTAGATTACTTTTATCTTTTGTTGCTACTTATGATTTTGAGGTAGAACAGATGGATGTGAAGACAACATTTATTCACGAGGATCTGGAAGAGGAGATCTGCATGAAGCAACTTGAAGGCTTTGTGATGAAGGGTAAGAAAAAACTAGTATGCAAGTTAAAGAAGTCTCTGTATGGGTTAAAATAGTCACCAAGGATGTGGTATCACAAAGTTGATACATCTATACTGGGACTTGGCTTCACCAGAAGTAAAGTAGATTACTATGTGTATTTTAAATTAATTGGTGACTGTGTTATTTATTTGGTCTTGTATGTGGATGATATGTTGCTAGTTGGAAATGACAAAGAAATTATCCAGGATTTGAAGACCCAATTGTCCTCCAAATTCGACATGAAAGATCTTGGTGCTGCAAACTATATTTTGGGCATGGAAATTAAAAGAGAACCAGAAAAGAGGTAGCTCTGGTTAAACTAGAGGAAGTATGTCAAGACAATATTGCAGAGATTTAAGATACAGGATAGTAAACCGGTGAAGGTTCCTATTCTTGTAGGTTTGAGGTTATCTACTGAATAGTGTCCCAAGACACAAGAAGGGGAAGATGACATGTCCCATGTTCCATATGCAAGTGTAGTCAGTAGCCTAATGTACGTAATTGCAAACATTGCACATGCAATGGGAGTATTGAGTAGGTTTATGTCAAAACCAGAACGAAGCGGGTTTTCAGGTATTTGTGTGGCACTAGTAACTATGATTTGTGCTGCCAAGGAAGACTATGATTGGACAGAGTGTTGGTTATTCGTGGCTTTGTTGATGCAAAATAGGTTGGAGATCTGGATCATAGAAGATCTACAAGTGGGTATGTGTTTAACCTATTTGGAGGTGTAGTCAATTGGATGAGTAAGAAACAAGCTATAGTGGCACTGTCAACTACAGAGGTAGAATACATGGCAGCCACTCACGCAAGCAAGGAAGCAATTTGGTTGCAAAGATTGTGCTCATGTATGGGGTTAGTATAGGAAGCTATAAGGAGAGATTATGACAACCAAAGTGCAATTTTCTTGGCAAAGAACCTTGCATATCATTCATAGACAAAGAAAATTGATGTTCAGTATCACTTTTTGAGGGATATGATAGAAGACAAAATGGTATTGCTGGTAAAGGTGGACACTTTGAAGAATAGTGCAGATGCATTGACAAAATCTATGAGCTCTGAGAAGTTCTCTTGGTGTAGAGAAACAATGGGAGTTTCAGGGTTGGTTAAATGACTAAGCTCTCTGTGGATCCCTATGGAAAGAAAACAACAAGTGGCAGAATGTTGGGTTGTGTTATATTCTTTCCATGACAAGCCCACGTAGTTAACTAGGGGGTTAGAGGGGGGGCGAAGCCCCCCCTTCATTTTGCTGATTATGTAGCGAGAGGGGTGGGGGGCTCAGAGGGGGTTGAGGTGTACCTGTAACCCCACTTGATAGGGTCTAGGGTAGCGCCCTAGAGAAATTTGGTTTTGGACCCTATGTTAGGTTGGGTGGACCCACCTATGATTTTCTGGATGATTTTCACACATGCCTTTTGGACACCATGGTTTTCGATCCATGGTATTAGACGCGATGCTTTTTGTTCCATGGTATTGTGTGATTTGAAATGTATAAATATGTATTATAACATTGAAAGTAACATAATAAAAAATCAAGCTGGTAGTCCCGGTTTTTGGATCCAGGGAAAAACCTCTATGTATATTTGTTTTATGTGTTATTCTCTCACATTGTTTATTTTTGGTGTTTTAGAATTCATATGCAGGTAATTTCTGTATGGGGTTAAAACCTACAATATTGTAACAAAAGAAAGCTAGAAGTAATAAGTCACATTTTGCAAAAGGAAAGATTGTCAAACACAATGTAACCTTTACATTTATTATATGTTTTAATTAAAAAAGTTTCTTTATGGTTTTTTTTACTGTGTGTTCTCCTCTTTTTCTTTTGACATTTCAATTTTTGACATCTTGGGTGCCTCCCTCCCCCAAGGTCCGTTGCAATTTTCTAGATATTTGGGGCCTCCCTCCAAGATTTTGATGAGAGTTTGACACATATTTCAATTTAAAATTTTTGTTGTAATATTCAACAAATTTCACGCATGCACTACGACCTTCGCAGAGCACTTTCCTCAGAAAAGCTAGAAGGATTGTTTTTTTCATTTTTTCGCTAGAATTTTTTGGGAAGCGAGTATGCAGACCTATATATATAATATATATATAATATATATATATATATTATATATATATATATATATATAGAAAAGGAATCCAAAAAAAAAAAAAAAAAAAAAAAAAAAAAAAAAAAAAAAAAAAAAAAAAAACGACCGAATTAGAGTCCAAATGAGGGAGATATCATTGATTTAAAATCGACTGTGTTGTAGAAATTTTTATGACAAAAATACATGGATGGTAGACCTCGTATCATTCTTTATTGTTTTTATGTAAAATTTCATAAAAATGATTGTAGATATTAGCTCATCTTGAAAATCACCCAATTTCAAAAGAAAAAATTGGTTGAATTAGAGTTCAGATGAGGGAGATATCACTGATTTAAAATCAACTATTTTTTTCAGAACTTTGCTGAGGATGGGACAATTGCAACCCGAATCTAAGTTTCTAGAGTGTCCAGATAAGGATTTAAAACACATGGGAAGATGTAGAATGGTCATTCTATTTCCAAAAATAGGTTATAATAAATATTCTGAGTTATACTAACCAAGTTATGCCCATTTTAAATCTGTTTCTATATCTGAAGCAACATTTGGAGTGGGTTCTCTTTGGAGACGTACCCTCCTACCCTGCTTTAGTAGGCACCTTCTTTAGCCGCATTCGCCTTGGGTTTTTTGGAGACATGCCCTCCCACTCAACTATGTAGGCACATGTTGCTTCATTAATAGTCAACATCATAATTATGGGTCAACTGCACAAAATCATTGTCATCGAAGTCCATTTGCTAGGCCACACACTATTAGTATCATAGTTGGTGACAAGCATTACAAGGTATCTTTATCCTTGGATCTTCGTTTTCCATGGTTATGGGTCATTCACAAACCCACACTTCACCGAAGTACATTTGCTAGGTTGCACATTATCAGTGTCACAATTAGTGACATGAATTAAATGGTATATATACCCTCAAATCTTTGCTCATCATGGTTATCGGTTAACCACACAAAGCCCTTCTCTTCAGTGGCTCTTCATAATCAACAAAGGATTCTCAAGAGGGAACTTCACACAATGAGGACCATTGGTTTTTAAGGAGGAAGGAATGATATGAATGGAAAATGGCACGCACCCATGGTATTCATCTACCCATGGAATTTACCCATGGTATTGTAAGTGGCATCCATCCACAGTATTCATCCACTCATGGTATTTATCCACCCATGGAATTTATCCATGGTATTGTAAGTGGTATCCACCCATGGTATTTTCTCATGGTATTATAAGTGGTATCCACCCTTGGTATTCATCCTCTCATGGTATTTATCCACTCATGGAATTTACCCATGGTATCGTAAGTGACATCCACCCATGGTATTCATTCACCCATGGTATTTACCCACCCATGGAATTTACCGTGGTATTGTAACAAAAAGAACTATAAGTAACAAATCACATTTTGTAAAAGGCCAGATTGTCCAACAAAATGTGGCATTTACAATTATTATGTGTTTTAATAAAAAGGTTTCTTTATGGTTTTGTTTATTGTGTGTTTTCCTCTTTTTCCTCTGACATTTCAGTCTTCAGACCTTGGGGGCCTCCCCCCAAGATCCAGATCAAGGTAGTCTTTACCCATTGTGAAGAAAATTAAAAAAAAATCAAATTGACACATAGTGGGGGCAGACTTGATTTATTCTTACAAAAGCTTCAAAATTAACGATCATACTGACGCATAACAGGGTGGGGTTACTATTCAAGCATCAACACAAGCCTTCCAGCAAAAACAAAAAAACCAATAAAACTAGAAAATAAATAGATAAATAAATTAAAATAGAAAATTTTAGAAAATTAAAATTAAAATTAAAACATAAGGAAAAAATGTTAAACAATTAATTAGTAAATAAATTAAAAAGAACATAAAAGAAAAAAGTTTAAAAGAATTTGAAACAACATAAAGAAAAATTGATTGAAAGAATAACAAAAAAAAATTAAATAAATAAAACAAGCTTAAAAATATTAAATAAATAATGAAAAATAACCTATAAAGGAGAAAATTCAATCAGAAAAGGAATAAAAATATAAATGAGAAACCATTTTTTAAAATATAAATGAAACCATTTTTCAAAAATAATAAGAAATTAAACAATAGATACGAAATAAGAAATAGAAATGAAAAATTTTGAGATAGAAAAACAAAATTAAGACTCAAAATAAAATATTATAAGATAAATAATAATATTAAAAAATAAATAAATATATTTATATAATAATAATAAGAAGCTTTTAAATCTTTTAAACCAACATATATGCATTAAACGGGTTCTCTTTAGGGACGTGCTAAGGATCACTTATTAAAATGGAATAATATAGATTGAGTATTAAAAACAAATAAAAAAATACATTAAACAATATATATTGAAAATTAAGAAAAGTGTATTTGAAAGACATTATTTTTTTTCAAATACTAAAAAATATTTAGTGGTGCAGGTTTGATTCCCCGAATCAACCTCACTCTCAACTCTGTGTGCATAGAACTGAGGGCTGGATCGATTCGCAGAATTGACCCCCTGCCTAGATGGAGGAAAAGGACCGATGACATGGTGGATGCACTGGCGAGCCAATGCTCTAATCACCTTTTAGACATCCCTTTAGCCTCAGCCAGGTGGGTTGTCAATTCCTAGAATCATAGCTCTATCTAGCTCGGGTTAAAGGTTCCCTTAAAAGTGGGTGGAGCGTTAGGTGATCCCCCCTCTAATCTCTCTGCAAGAAGATTTTTGGCTTCACTTGAGAGGAGCGTTGATTCTAGTAATCAACCCATCATCAGGTAGGCTAAAAGGTTCCCTGTAGGGCAACTTTAGTGACTAACTATAGTGATGGTTTGCCACTGTCAATACCTTGTAGGCAACCCTTTCACCATGGTTGGTCAGAGCATTCATTCTAGGAAGCAATGCCCTTCTTAGCCAGGGCTAAAGGGCTATCTTGTTGGTGGCACTTTCGCCCCAACCAGTTGGGGAGAATCAATGCCCCTAATATTTTTAAACAATCTTTTTAATATTCTTTTAACATATATATATATAGATATTTAATTTTTTTTTAAATACAAATTTTATTATGCTTTTTATTATTTATTATTTTTGATAAAAATTATAAAATATTTTTTTTTTGAATTGTGTTATATGGGTGAATCCATGAAGGTGGTTTACATTTTTGGACCAAATCTAGTAATGGAACTTCAAAATTTTACTCTTTTCCTAAATTTAAGCCCTCAAAATTCATATAAGCTTTGTGAATTTTGATTTGGAGTAAAAGGAAAATTTGTGCAGAATTATGTTGTTGTCCTAATGATATTTTTTGCAAAACTATTGGTGTGATATAATCTATTAATGTTCCATTAAATTAAATGGTTTCCTTTGGAAATTCTCACACATGTTAACATGTATGTGTGTGTTTGTGTGCAATAACTTAGGCTAAAATGTATAATTTTAAAAATATATATATGAGCATGATATACATGGAGAGAAATAAATTATGCATCTTGAAAATTTATTTTGTTATAGAAAATTATATTTCTTATTATCTTTTGAAGTTGGTGAATTTATATTTGAATTGCATTTTTCAGGTGCGTGTTCCTCTACTATTTTTTTATACTATTTAAATAAATTCAAAAACAAAGAATACTCTTTTCATGGAGTCTCCTAAATGAAGATGATGATATTTTTTTCATTTTTTCATTTTGTATATTTTATGTTATTTATTTTTTATTTAGACCCTTTGAAACTCTCCAAAAAAGTTCAAACATAATATTAAAGGAAACTAGATGAAAAATATCATATGAATTCAAAAATTTCAAACTCATATGTCATTAGATAGAGGATTCCTTCACGAATCCAACATGATCAACTCTACCACCTAAGATTAAATATTTTCATACATTCACCATGCTACAAGATGGTGTTGTTGTGAAATCTACTGAAGAGAAGCTAAAACTTTGCTTTTTAGGCCCACAATAGCTCAATCGAGTGCTATAGGTAAAATTTGAAATAGTTCAATCAAGGGTTTAACAAACCCTTGATCAAGATTTCAACATAGTGAAACAATGTCTTGATCACGCTATGACTTCTTGATCAAGCCCTTAGAACCATCAAAATGCACACCAACGAAACAACCAAATACCAATGGTATTGATTAGGAGTGTTATGTAGATAGGAGCTCAATCAAGCTATTGCCCGATCAAGCTCATTCTTCCATGCAAAAAAATATAAAACAAAACAAAGTTGTTCATTCGCTCATGGAAAAATAACACAATGTGTAAATTAGATAAATATTGACAACAAACATGGGAAATTGGATAATTCGATCTCGAAAAGGAGCTCAAGTGCCAAACCAAGAGGAAGAATGAGAAAATTCTAGAGAACGCATGCGGAAAAGAATATAGAGATTGAGAGAATAAGAATATTATCCAACTCAACAAATTCATGCAAATATAGGTCATTTATTTTCTCACTTCTCATATTACCTAGTCCAAATTGTATGCATTCGGAAATACGGTTCAAAAAAAGAAAACAGTGTAGAATGAAATAATAGAACCAAGATAAAATAATAAGTGAAAGTAATACCATGTATTTAAAAATTCAAATATAATAGAAACTAAAGAAAATGTTCTTGGTGTGATTAATGGTTCATTGAAAATTGGAAACCACTTAAGTTAACGGAATTTATGAACCACCTACAAATTATAATCATTAGGGGTAACCAGAAAAAGCTAAGGAAAATTTAGCACAAAAGGTTGGATCATAATCTGTTGTCATTTGGGCATGTAGGCTGAAGGGCCACTCCCTCATGAGGTCTGGAATGTCTCACACACATTTGGGGAATGTTGGTACAATTTGTTGAATCACTGGACCATTAAGTGTATGATTCTCTATCGTGCAATAATGGGCTGGAGTTGATCACACGATAAAAAAGCAAGCTAGAGGGAAATGTTGGTTCCATTTTCTTGATATGAGGGAAGGAACAATGATGAAATCTAGAACCATGGTAACCCACCCTCTAGACCTCTCAATTGGAATAGATGTGTTGAAGTCAACAAAAGATGACCTGCCAGATTTGAGGAAATTAGGATTCCTCAAAAAAGGCACGAGGATCATAGTAATGTGACTCATAGACTGACACTATGGATTATGGTGGAAGGATAAGATGAGTGGTGGAATGACGCTTTCCCTTTTGATAGAATATTATGCATGTTTGTCCTAGTAGAAACTGACTCGATTCTAAATAGGATTGTCAATTACTTAGGCAAGGGCTTTTCAAAGTCAGGTCAATACAATTGGAGGCCAAATATTAGCGAAATGGGATGAATGAAATGAAATTATGGATGATGGACTAGAACAAGGCTCACTGGGACATTGAACGGACTCCATGGATGCAAGGGTGACTCATCGCAGAAGATCTGAACAAGGGCCACTCGATAATGCTTCCATATGAGGGAGGCCTAGAGGGGACCATAAAAACATGAGTAAATAATGGTTACTCATGACAAAAATCAACATATAAGTCAACACGTGCAAAGGTGGAGTGGTACCAAAGTACATGTGACTCAGATGAACATATTTGGTTTTGAGAAGTGACAATGTGAGACCTCATGGAAGAGATGACTTCATGTTGAAGTGTCGAACTAATAAAAATGATGACAGACCCATTAGAGAGCTCAATGAGAGTTTTACCATGTTGTTGATGCTTTGTGAAACTAAGCTATGGTTTGCTCGTAATAGTCAATGAATGAACTAGGATTTTCCTATAAAAGTGATCGTTCTCCAAAATCCAATTCATTTGCACATTAAGTTGTTCGAGAATTTGGAGACGAGAGTGCCCTAAATCTTGGTGAGCTTGTACCAAAAAAACTAACTGGGGGATTTTAGATTTGAAACTTTCAAGTAGGCGGCCTTACTTGTCTAAATATGACCTCAATGCTTCTTAGAAGGATGGTTCCCGGTGAATAATTAAGGTAATAAAGGAATACATGAATGAAATATTATAGAAGATCTAGAATCATCCCCACCCACTAAGTCAAACATGGGGACTAGGTGGAAAGTGTGGTATTGATATGGTATCAAACATCTACGATATGTGATGTGTATATGGCTTACTGAAGAGGTCAATAGGATAACTATCCAATGAATGAAAGGATAATAGACCATGCCTGGATTGTTGGGGTATAGATTGAGACTTATGTTAATCAACTCAGAAGGTGGGCAAGGGCAATCATGCCCCCAAGAATGAGATACTACCCCCCAACATATCTGACTGAGGGGACTAATTAGGTATGCAAAGGTGGAAATGGTGCCCCCGGTAGGAGGATTTTTTGCAGTGTCATTGTGTTCCAAGTTCTCAAATAAGAATTTGAAGAATCTGGCCCTTGTGGATCAAGATCCTCTAGAGGGTGATAAGTAGATGTAGCGACATAGGTATCCACCAATTTTTTATGTATGGTCATTGCATGTTATGGGCATGCCCAATGTATTTATAGTAGTTGAATCCAAACATTCTATGATGGATATTACATAAAATGGTAATGGACATTGTGTTTTTGTCACCATTTGTTTTTTTATGGTTGTCTTCTTGTGGGAAGAATGTATGATGGGTGCAATATGAGAAAGGAAATGGTGGATTACCAATATCTCTTGGCACTACATTTATGAATCAAATGTATTGAATTCCTGGGTTCACATACATGGTGTCACCATAAAAGAGAGTGGCTTGAGATATAATGAATCGATGCTTATCTAGAAGCCACAAAGGTTGAGCAACTCTAATTTTTAAGGGACTAGGTTATTGATGGATGATGTAGGAATGATTAGGTGGATCATCCACACGGCGATATAGAGTGATATAGGACTCTAGAAGTTCTTCAATGTGGGGAATAAAGATGGGACTAAATTCGAAACTACTAGATGCACTAGGACGGTTGGGGAGAATTGCTTCTCCTGGACTCTCAAAAGTAGATACCCCCTTACCCAAATATTGGGTGTCAATGTAATGGCCATAAGGAATATGTGGGCCAGATTAAGGGTTTTCAGTAAGGCATGTTGGAACCAACCACCATGATGGGAGACAAGGTTCACATGCACAACGTCTTCAATGGCAGAGTAATGACAAGTGGATCCAAGTTCCACCAATGTTAGGACTATAGTGTCCTCTGAAGAAGGTTTGAAAGAAGCACAATAGTCTGACTAGATCAATCCCATAGATGATGACATGTAGAGAATAGGGGTTAAGATATCTATCATATCAACATCGAGAAGAGGGATCACGATGGTGGGTTCATAGAACTCTTGTCTTGGTGATGTAGCGGTGCCAAGACCCGTAGGTAGAGGGGAAATGGAATCACTACAAGTAATATCGAAATCGCAAAGCACTTGGAGCGTATCACAAAATTCGTAGAGATAGGGACATCAAAGAGATTAATTCCCATACATATCACACAAAGCACAAGGGTGATTCATGTGTAAGGTTTTTTTCTTCTTGGTGCACTTAGGTAAGGTAGCATGGACCTTGGGAATGTTAGGGTTAGGGAAGGTATTAGAGACCACATTCTTAATATGACAGAGCATAGGACAATTATTGATGGCATGCCCAAGAACATCACACAAAGTACATGGAGGAGAAGGCTTTGGAGGTTTAGGAGGAGTGGGAGTTTGTTGGGATGCCTTGTCCATGTTTCCATTTTTCTGGCATTTCCCCCTTACTAGATTGTTTCGCAGTAGGAGTGGCTTCCTACTATGGTTGTTATAGAACTAAAGCAAAGGAAGGGGAGGGAACAATGGGTTGAACCCGAGTCAAAGTTGTATAATGTTTGAGTTGGTTGGGTGGATTTTTTTCGAGAGGATCAATGTACAATACTAGGATCCCTAAGGTAATGTTAGGTATTCTCAACATAGCCATGACGAGGGTAGTAAATATCATGGAAACATTTAGGGGATAATATTTGCAAGTGGGATAATTTTCCATGATTTTTCTAAAAAAAAATGTTCGCCAATTTCCATATTTTGTAAAAATGATTTCCATTCTTTCTATGGTGATGGTTTTGATTTTGAGATTCAAAGCATCCACAGTATTCATTTTTTAGTTTTAATAATTCAATTCAACACCACGACTTCCCTTTTTCCTGATGATGAGTCATGGTATTGAATTGAAATGTTGAAACTCAAAAATGAATAATGTGGATGCTTTGAGATATCCAAATTAAAATTATTTTACCTTCAAAATCATCAGAATCATATATAGAGAGAATATATAGAATCATTATAAATTTATTTTTTTCTACAATTACATCAATAAACATTTTATTCCTAAAGATGAATGACAGAGGTTGGTTCGAAACATCTATTCCAACAAACATGAATGCGATGACTCCAAAAGATAACACTACACAAATTTTTTTATAGTTTTCATATTAGGGACTAGTGAGATTTGACACTATTTTTAAACTTCAAGATAATTTTCCATCCTTAAAATTTTCCATGGAAAATATTCTTGGTGGCAGGAATAAGAAAAGTATCTTCATGGAGGGGTAATGACCCAGGGAAAATGATCCTTGGTGATTACATCTTGGAGGAACAGATCCTGGTTGGAAAGAACAGGGGGAGATACTAGCTGAAGGGAACTGACTTGAAGGAATTCTACCTGCAGGATGGGTTCATCTTTAGGAGGTGGTTGCGGAGGCGCTGTCTACTGACAAGGTGTACCAGGTCACTTGCCTATGGACCGTGATGCTTGAAGCATGCAAATATTGGAAGAGTTGGGCTTACAAGGAGTATGTGATATGCCAAAGTAAGCCCCAAGAATTGTGGAATATTTATAGACTCCAGGGGAAACATCAGTTAGGGATGGGGTGGTCTTATTGTTAGTCGTTGATTAAATAATGGATGCAAGAGAGATATAATATTGGGGGTCATAGAAATTCATCTGATCAATAATGACAATATTTTCATTATGAGGAAAGGACATCTTTCGAAATACAGAGGATGTGACATATGACAAGGCATATATGTAACTACGACCTAGCAAGATGTTATAATCTAAAGGAGCATCAATGACTTCGATATCAATTAGGATCATTTTTCCAGAAACAGTGACAGAGTAGTTGCGATATAAACTTAGGGGCTTCGAGTGGTGACCGTCCCAAACATAGAGAGTGATAGTGGTTAGTGATAAGTTAGGGGAACCAAGTTGCTTCAAACTATTAGTGGCCATTATGCAGGTGGAGGTGCCTTCATCCATTATACACCATTTGATAGTGGAATTTTTTATTGAGACTTGTATTTGAAGAGAAACATATGAAGGAAGGGGGGGATGTCCCACTTTATCAACATCAAAGAATCTCATATGATTTGAAGAGGCATCCACAACACCCAAAGAATATAATAGAGATTTTCATTGGAATGGGAATGTTTGGAGGACTCCTAGAGTTGACATGGCAACAGGGGACCATGCCAAGTAATCTACAATGTGATAGGTAAGGGCAGTTTTAAAAGAAGCATTTAAACATAATGGACCTTTGGGGATCTTAGAGGGACCTATACCTTAGGCTGACGGATCTGTAAGGTACCATTTGATTAAGACATAGGCTCAGTGGATACTGTGGGTTGTAAATTAGTCACTGACTTTGCAGGAAACTTGTCATATTAACGTGATCGAGTCTGGAGTTGGAATTTTTCAATATTGAATTTTTCAGAATTCATCATGAGAATATGGTAATATTTCTAGCCAAATTGTGAAGGTTGAGGTTCTATAGTACTCTTTTATGGTTGGGAATCCACATATCCTTGATGAAGAAAAGGGTTGGTAAGAACTATCAGTTGTGATGAAGCAGGAGGACGAAGAGGTCCTCTACAAGAAACTACTTGAGCTTTCCATGCTTAACACACATGAGGTAAAATGGGACATTCATGAATGTAATGGGGAAAAACTCTGCAATAGGCACAAGGTTTATTAGTTCTAAGAGCCTAGTTTTTCTTAGGTTGTCCACTTGTTGTTGGGTTTTGAGATCAAGATAGTCTCACTAAGGGGCATTAGGTTGTTGACTTTGATTTTATTGGCTACCATGAGACTGATGATTCTGATTACCCTTCCCCTTATTTTTTCTCTTCCAACTGGGGGGATTGGTAGTACCCTGTTGAGCATACACTTGATTATGTGGAGGTGGCATTTTTTGTTGTAGAAGAGGTGGGGACATGGGAGATTGAGGTGCTAGTGTTGACGGGCTAGAGTGCTAGGCAATGCATAAGGATAGTAAGGGGACATGGAGACATTTTGGTAACTAGGTTGACCAACAACTGGCCTTGGTATTGGTTGATACATATGGGGATATCCATATGATGTGTTGATACCTTGGTGAGAGTTGACATGTGAAGAATCAGGAGATGGATAGGTGTAAGAGAAAGTGGTCCCTCCCTGGGGTAGACCATAACTCATGTGAGGTTGAGGATATGGTGGTGGTTTAAGGTGGGAAAGATATCCAATGATACTCTGAGGTGCACGATATTCCACCAACGCATTAGTAGCACTAGGCTGAGGTAGATCAAGGAGCAAAATATAAACATAACTTGACTAGCATATATCAGATCATATTTGAAGGCTTTCTGGAGGGCTTCTTCCTCGGTCTGAGGGAAGTGAGAAGCTACATATTTACCTATGGAGGCCAAAAGAGTTATTATAAACCAATCCTTGCATACATGGTCTTGAAACTTCAGGGATCTACACATGTTCCTCCTTCTATGCCACCTTGGATATGGTTAGAAAGGTGAGAGGTAGAAGTTGATGAAGGAAGGTCAAATTTTCAATACCAATTTTTTATCTCAGAGGTTACTACAAATATGAAAGAAAATATTTGGCGATAGTCATGAAGGTAGAATGGGACGCATGCAATTGATCCACATCCCATTTGGCATCAGCTCCAGTTAGGGTGCGTTGGAAGAGATGAAGATGGACGGAGTCTTCGTTAATGAAACTTGATGAACAACACATGTCGAAAGAGTGAACATGATTGGTGGGGTCTTCTCTAGGATTAACTTCAAACTTGGGAATGTTGGAAGGAAGCCTGGTATGCATAGGAGAACAATTGGATTTTATGGAGAGGAGGATCATTGATAACATGGTTGAGATGAGGGACGCTTAAACAAATATATAGGAAGAAAGGAGGGATTAGTCACCATACCTGTAGAGGTTCCTCCTGTGGGGTTTGGTCACCACCTTGATTTCCTCCACCCATAATGGTTCCTAACATGGTGGCGGTGAAGCAATGGAACAATGTCAAATTAGAGGAAGAACTAGAAGAATGAGAAGAACTAGGTTCAATATGGGGACTCAATGGAGCACTATGAGGATGGGTTTGAACTTGGCGAGACAAAGTAAGATATCCTAGACGAAACTAGGGGTGGAGGCTATGAAGTCTCCATGATAAATTCCTAGGGGGTGCAATTGCGTAAAGACAAAGATGAGTCAAGAGGATAAAGTGTGATGAAAGGAGAAAAGAGTAACAAATGACAAGAAAACACTAGTGCAGTGGTCCAATTGTAAACCAGCTATAATGATATAATACTCTAATTCAAGAAAAAACATCTTATCAAAGAAAAAATTACCTGTAGAATAAAGGTGATATAAATCTATTTTAGATTACCTTCCAAGGGACTTATTACTTGACATAATTTTATCCTTGGGAGTGGAGTTGTCTCGGGAAATGTGGGGTAGAGGATCAATTGTTGCCCACAACTAGTCCTATGGGGTGTTTTCCTAATATTGACCACTAATGTTGCCTTTGTCCCATGCGGGTGGTAGAGTCTTGAGCCTCTTAGTGATCAACCATGGCACGAAATACCCTACCATGGCTTGGGTGGCTCCAAGGAGAATTTCTTGCACCATGATATAGCCTAACCCCCTTTGAATCAGGTTTCTTACACACTCTGGATTTGGACCATGGGATGGTGAAGGATTTTAGGCTCCCTAGTATGTCAAATTTCTATTTCTCAATGTAATTGATCATTGTGTGTTATTGTAAGACTATCCCACTAATCCTACACCTAACTATAATGATTGTTTTGGTCGTAGTGCCTAAGTGGGATTAATCTATGTGAGTTAAGTTATTATGGTGGCTTGTTTGAAGTCTTTTGTTGGTGGTCATAACCAAGATCACATTCACTTATGGTGTGTTTGTGTCAAATGATGTGTCAAGTGGATGAGTTAATTAAGCATGTTTTGATGATGCCATGTGTTGCTAGAAATAAAGTTCTAAAAACTGTAAATAATCTTAAAAATAGATAGTAAATAAAAAAATAAAAAAACTCAAGCACAAAACCCCCTACCGAAGAATGAAATCAAGTAAATAAATAAATTGAAGGTAAACAAGAAATTCAAATACACAAAAAATCGCCAAAGCATCTAATGTCTAGGGGACTAGGATCTAGAGGCAAAAGTGTTCTAAAAACGGAGCAGAAAACCAGCAAAAAACAAAGGTGAAAATGCTACAACTTGATCGGAAGAAGCTACAAAATCAAGGATAGACAAGAGAATCTTGAGGGGGAAATGAAACTCAAGAATATAAAGGGAGTAAAATTTCTTGAAAACCTATCTACAATGACTACAAAAGAGGAGACAAAACCCTAAAAATTAGTGGCTGAAAATGTTGCAAACTAGACTCCTCAACTCAACAATTATCTTCCTAAATGATGGAGGTGTACTCTAAAAACTGGCATGGTTTTTAATTCCTCAACGAGAAACTACTAAGTGGATCCAAGCATACAAGTGACTCACGGAATAACAAAAACCCTTCTCGAGATGCACACAACAATATTGACAAAAATGGTAAAATCTAAAAAAACTTCTTAAAAGTTGCACAGTGTGGAAATTGACCTAAAAAGTGTGTTGGGCGTAGTTTATGGGTAGAAAAGTGCATTGGGTGCACTTATTTAACCAAAAAGTTCGCTCTTTTCCTGGTTCTCTTGCTCAATAAATCTAACCAAGAATATTTCATCTCTTCCTCAGTTGGTACCAATGGCCTATGGAAAGATTCAAAACAAAAATAGAAAGTGATCTAAAAATAGAAATTGATAGGGCTAAAATAGTTAGAAAAACATTGAGGATATATGAAACAACATTCACCAAGGTTCCCAATTACTATACTAGCTGAGCCACCATCTGTTGACAACTAATGTGCTAAAGACACAATGGAGTCTCCATTTGTTAGTATGCAAATTATTAGCAATTTACCAAAAATGGTTCACTTAAGTCATTGGTGACAAGTGACCCTAACAAAAAAATATGGTTTCTTATGCTTTAGATGTGCAATGAAAAAATAAGAAAAACCCTCGAACAAAATATCATATGCAACCCAAAACATATAACGAAAAAAATGAAAGTGTAGCAACCCAATGGATCACATGTATAATAAAATTTTATCAACATAAATGAAACACCTGGTAAGTGTTATGGCAGACTAATCACTCTTATGGAGAAGAGCAATCTCCCTATATTCAAAATAGAGATCTTGTACCAAATAGCCAAACAACTTCTATGTTGCCTTCATTCATAATTGAAAAATGAAATGTAAAGTATGCAAAAGCCCCTAGCCTTTTCTACGAAATGGTTGTGGAAGTCCATCTGATGCTTTCAAAATCCTTTTCTTGTTGACTAAAAGGAATATATGCATGAATAGAAAAAATAAGGCATAAAAGCATAAAATAGATAAAGGTAAAACATAACATGAATGGAAATCACATTGTAGCATCACTCACAAGATTAAACCAATATTTAGTTATGAATCAGACAAAGGATCAAGGAGCTTTGCAAAGATAATTGAAACAAGTGCAAGTAGGAAAGAAAAATGCTCATATTATTATTGAGAAGTAAGAAGTATTACAAACTTTGCCTTTATGATGTATGCCTCCTCCCAATGGTCTCCAATCCTCCCCTTAGGTGACAAACTTTCCATCCCTATTCCAACAAATTAAGTTTACATTCAGAAGTCCTCCTTCATCCTCTGGTCTATGTTGAATTTATATTCCAAGAGGAGAAGTTTTCAAATCCTCTTATTGAGGGATGAAATCCTCAAAAGGATGGGTTAGGATTTCAAAAAGGGAGGAATTTTTCTCCATGAGCAAAGGCATTGGACCCAAATATGTAAAGGCTTGATGCTTTCAGTTGTGAAATATTCCTCCAACAAGGCTCCTAGAAATCAATTTTTATTTTTTACTCTCGTTAAGTGATTTACGCACTTCGTAGTGGAAGATAATGCCTAGAATTAAATAGGCCACAATGGTTAAATCCACGCTTGCGCAGTTAATGGCTAGGGAAACTATGAAAGTGCTTAAAAATAAGTTTTCGAGAAATGCAATCCAGAATTATCATAGTGTTTGGGATTGTTTTAGTTCTCACATTGTAGGAGAGTGATTTGGAACATTTGATTGGATAGTGATAGATCCATATTGGAGGTCATTTACCTAATTGTGACAAAATGACATGTAACGGATTTCCCCCTAAAGTGCAAAGTTAGAAAAGATGTTTGAGGATTGAAGCGCTTTATCATGCCAAAGTTCAAAATAGAGACAAATTGGTTGGAGACCTGAATCAAACAATCAAGGATCACGATACAATATTGTCATATAAACATTACTGAGGTAGGCATTCCCATACTTAGATTAGAAGTATCTCAAATAATTAGTATGGAAATACACATAGGCCCATTTCAATAGTAGACATAGTATGGACACAACCATCAAATATGGATCTATCTTTACAATCATGAATTTATTGAAACTCCATGCATCCTAGATGGATGGAACTAGATCCTTGGTCTTGGTCTTCATTTTTATCAATCCGTAGTACAAATGTAACCATGCGAGTGAATTTCTCGAAGTTGAACATTGTACAAACCACTTGATTACCAGTGAATGATGTGAATCATTAACAAGGGCGAGTGAAACCACCAATAATGACAATGGTTGTCAAGGTACTCCAGTAAAATCTATGAAGTGTGATTAAATGTCTTCAGTTCAAACACTAATAGAATAATTCAATCAAAGTTCAATTATGACAACCTATCATCGAAGGAGAGAAGCATTCCCTTAAGGCATATAGGTTTCAAGGTAATGAAGGAGGTTTCAAAGTCAACTTCCTAGATAATAAGCTAAAGTCAATAGGAAGTGACACATCGCAATAGGGCCTACAACATAAAAATTATGTCATGTTTTGCAAAACAAATTCGAGTGATTCAAGAACGACTTAGGGATGGATGATGTGATTGATGACTATGAATTGCACGGTAATTTTAACTGAGCTTGAACTTATCTTGAACATATTGGCAACATGACATTTCGACTTAGCAGCATTTGACTACAAAATAAGACCAAAAATAAATCTAAATACTTTCAATGATCTCTGATCAACTCAGAGACAAATGGATTTCCCAACCCAAACATAAAAGTGATGAAGTGTCTTGTTCAAGAGTGACATACTACCCTTTTAAAATACAAAAATGAATGTTTATTTCCAATCTTTCCCCACCATTACTAGCAAGTACCTCTTTGTTTTTACACAAGCTTGATGAGGATAACATATGGTTGCCCTATAAGTTTATCCTTTGGATGATTCATTTAGATTTAGTCTCTGAAGCCTGGAAAAGGGTAAAATAATGCAGGAGAGAACTCTTTTGACCATGATTAGTAAAAGTATACCTTTTCCATAAATAGTCTAAATGAAACGTAAAAGGGATAAACTTACATCAAGTAGATTTTTTTCATTTTCTTTAACGAGTTCGAAATAAACAAGCATATTCAATAATCTTTTCCTATTTTTGGAGTCAAAAAATAACTTAAAGGTAATTGCAAGGTTTCGCTTTTTCTTAATTTTAAGGAGCCTGAAAAAGTGATAAAAGTATACTCATATCACTGAATTTCAATTTAATTAATGATAAACGAAATACAAAAAAAGCATGACATTTTCATGTACATTTTACGAGCATGAAAAGATAGCGAAAGATGCTCGGTATCTTCATGAGTTGAACAAGTCTTGAAAATAATAACCAAAATGGACTCTAAATAGTTTTCATTTTTATACAAGCTTGAAATAGAGAAGAATTGTGCTTGAGAGTGGTTTCATTTTTACACAAGCTTGAAACATGGAGGAAATTATGCTTGAGATAATTTTTAATTTCCCATAAGCATAACCTATAGAGGCGCATGACCCTCAAGCTTCATTTGATCTACCTAATTAGACTACTGATTACTAATAGGCAGATGGAATGAATGTTCAATGATGAGATTAGATGAAAGACTCGACTCAATTAAGGGAGGGTTTATTTCATTTTTTAACAAGCTCAACATAGGAAAATGATTATGCTCAGGGAACCTTGTTTCATTTTTTAACGAGCTTGACATAAGAAAGGGAACTATGCTCATGGAACCTTATTTCATTTTTTAACGATCTTGACACAATAAAAGGAACTATGCTCATAAGAGTTATTTCATTTTTTAATGAGCTTGACACAATAAAGGAACTATGTATATGGAAGCTTGATCATGGCTTCCAACTAGAAGGAGCACATGCCAAGGGAGACACCTCAATCATGGCTTCCAAGAGGTCTTCATGACATGGAGGAACAATTCTCTAGATGGAACACAAGTCAAGGGACTCAATATGGATAAGAAAATATGGTTCAAATGTCCCCATTGAAGTGTTCACCACATCACCTATAGTATCTAAACCAAAAGAAGTTGAGAAAAGCAGTGAGAGGCTCACTTATGTCAACAACTGAAAACATGCGACCAATTTCCACATAATTAACACATGGTGGGGTAGATACCACTTCCATATATAGAATATTTTGGGGTGTCGTATGGTTAGTAGTTGAATCAAGACCAATGAACGAAATCTGGTCAATAGTCACATGTTTCAATTATGAGGTAAATACATCACTCGAAAGAGTGTGGACATGAAAAATTTCATGGTATAGACATATTATCTCCTAAGGAGAAAATTAAAATCAAGTGGCCTTGGAGTACCATAAGATCAATATATATAGTTTTACTTTCCAAGGTAATAAGAAACTTTGGAAGGATCCCTAAAGGTTCATTGATGGTTATGTTAAAATCTAATATATTTGGTGTAATAGACACAAGCCGAGGGGAACCAAAAGCTTGCGAATCAGTTGAGGATAAAATACTAACAGAATCACCTTCATATACATTTGTGTGATGCACATTCTTACCATATTCCTTCATAATTATTTGGAAAGGGAGCAAATGAGGAAGATTAGGCTTTGTCTATTTACTCGAATCAAAGGAAACAATCTCAGTACTTAGAGGGTGTTCCATGGAAATGGGTGAAATTCCCACTTGTGTAGAATAATTTGAAGTATTAAGAAGAACCTAAGTGGTATTAACTTCACTCTCTAAAGGGATAGTGGGATAGAGAGAATATGAAATTGATTCAACCACTTGATCAAGAAATGGTTCATCAACTTGAGTGATATGTGTTTCACTCTCAAATGGAAGACTGGGATTGACTCTACATGGAATTAATCAATCATTTCATCTACTAGTAGTAGGTTGGGAGGAAGCTTACCATAACCAATTGGAAGTTGTTGTGAAATAATAAGCTTTTCCAACAATTTTGAGGCTTCATCCATGTGAGTGCAAAGGTGATTTTGATGACTCCCTTTGCATAAGTGGTGATCCCTAGTATTGCACCAAGAGTGTTGCAACTGCGAGAAGCACTTGAACTCTATTTATCAACGTAGGGTTCATGAAAACGTTTAGGTGACAATGTTGTATACACAGTAGATGGAATTCTACAAATGAAACCCTCAACGAGGTCATTTGATCATTAGGGTTCCAAGACCATTCTTCTACTGAGTTAGGGGGAATTAGCTACTAAAAGTGCAATTAAAAATCTATCCCTAGTGTAGAAAATGTAAATTCTTCTGAAATCCAACTTGTAAATGCTACTGAATCAATTCATGGAAAGAAACATAAGGTTTATGCTACCTATAGAAAGGAAACTATACGAATTGCAATAAACCATCTATCTATCAAATTCAATAGAATATAGAATATTTTTCTACCAACTCACAACTCAATATTTCATGCATACATAATTCACACTTTGATATTAAGTGATGTCCTATTTGCCAAATTTGTGATGAAGAAAATAATCCTATTTTTCCTTGCAGTGAAGGAAAAGGAGTGGAGGGGATGGCCTAGGTGGTACCTATGATCATGGAGTCAAATATGGGGGTCAGCATATTCCTAAACTAAGATACACGGGTATTACAGGTCAAAACAAGGACAAAACATGTTGTTACAAGCATGCTATATGATTCTTCTATTTCTCTAGGAAGACCTAAAATGCTACAAGAAGTTTTCTAAGAGGGTTTCGTGGGTAAGGATGATGGGATAAAGTGATTTAAATATGGATGAAGGTTGTGGAGGATGGATGGAAGGTGACAAGCACCCCTAACCAAGCTTAACACTTTAGGAAGGGAAACTTTGGACTAAGAGGGTTGCTTACGATGACCAAAAACGGAGATCAAGACAATGGTTGGTATTCATCAAAAGAGAGTGGAGAAGTCATGGATGGAGATGGTGAAAAGGTCCCTTTCCTTTAGCTCCAACGCTCCTGCAACATCACATGCACCTCTTCTTATTTTCATTTGAAAAATAGTATAACCAATGATGGAAAAGATGAGTAGAATTTGGAAACTATCTAACTGATGCTAAAAAATCTTATTTATGTAACAAATGGACTTCTAAGCTACATGAATAATATGTGAAACAAGATAACTAATGTAGATCTTTTTCCCAGAAATAATCACATAATGCTTTTGAGTTGTGATTGTGGATTCCTCTGGTCAGGCTCCCATGAGAGAGATGAGATAGATGCATAGTCACAGGTTTTTTAAGGAATTATATTATACTAAAATGCATCAACTAATAAAGATTATAAGCTAATGAGTAATATCAATACACAAGAGGTACCTAATATATTGGGGTTATGCCCAAAACTAAGAGCCTAATCCCTTTGAATTAACTCAGTGATGGATCAATAAGAAAATTCTCATTATCAATATAGAAATGTCAAATACATCACATAATGAGTCAAAAATAGTAGTCACAAGTGCTTCAACTCAATATATTCTTAGTTTCAACCAAAATTTGAATCGTAATGAGTTCCTTGGCATGTTTATTTATAAAAAAAGGAAGCTACCAACAACTCCCTAGAAAATAGAGATGTTGGTCTCCCAAAACTTGAGAAAGGTAGATCTGGATATTCCTTAAACCGCACTGGCTTGGATGCCAATGACCTCATCCTGCTTGGCTACCAATGACTCCAAGTTGATGAGAGACAAAGTGGTGATATTGGCTGATTGAAGGAGTTAGGTGAGTAGAAAACCTCCTAGAATCTCTCCCTACTGTCTACTTTGATCTTCTACATTGACATTATCTCAAAATTGTCCCAATTTCTGAATTTAAACCATGTTAGGCCACATTACATAGAAACACATATTTTATCCTCCTCACCAAGCATAATAAAATAAAAGTTGTAAACAAATTTGAGAAAGAGATAATCCTAAAGCTAGAGGATGACATTATGACACGTGTGATATACCTATTGATGAGCCTCATTATCACCCTCCTACTCAAGTTGTTTCTCATCCTATGATCAACTCAGCCATGTATGCCCATATCTTTCACGGACTTGGTGGCCTCTCTAACATCCCAAGGCTCCTTAGATGGTGTGGCTTCTTGAGGATTTAAGGTTGCATCCTTTTTTATGTCTGTCCACTACTTCCTCTACTCTTCCTCATTCCTTCATTCCTGTAGACCTAACAACAAAGGTGGACAACGGTTGAGTCCAATCTAGTTGATTTTTAATATTTTCATGATTCTTTTATATAGGGGTATCCTTTGCAATGCATTCCTCACCTTTCAAGAGATTCATACTCCTTGAACTAGAGACTATGGGGTAAGGAATTACATCTTCTTTGGCATTCTTGTTGGCTTTCTATTCCTAATAGCTTATGTGTGTCTTCAAAATGTGAGATGTCCTGCTCTTTGGCGGAAAGGTATATGGGTTCTAGATTAGCATCATTGGAGATGATGTTATTATTACTATTGACAACCACTAGGCTTATCTGCTTTGCCCTGATATATAGCGGTTCTTTTTATTCCATTGCCATTACTTTGTTTACCTCCTCGGCTTTGGTCTCCTCATGAGTCATCTAAGATGCTAGGGCCATCAGTTGCATGTCCCCCAAATTTGCATCAGGGTCCCAAACATTCATATCAATCAAGATGAGGTTATGCATTTAGAACTCAGCCAATTTTTCTCCGCCTTCTATTATACTTTGGTCACACAATTCAATGAATTGTCTATAGTATTGAAATGACATGGATGCATGTTGTGCTAGGGTCTTGATTTGGAATTGCATCCACTACTCTTTGAGAAAGAGTGCATAAGACTTGGATGGATGTCTAAGTTTTAATGCCTCCATGGAGAGGCTTTCAATTATGGCAAGTTGTGTTTCCTTCTCCTGAAGCTTCTCCATCAACCATTTATTCCCTTCCTATAGTTGTTCCCTCATTTGTTGTCTCTCTCTATCTTAGCTCACTCAGCTCTTTGCCCATTTAAAGAATATTCTCTTCCATGAGGCCCACATCTTCCACTTTTTTTTACTTAGCAATATGCATCCATGTGTGGCTTCTCCCTCTCTCTGCTTCAAGTTTAAATAAAAGTAAGATTACAATTTTTGGGGGAATAACTCTTCCTCCTTCGATGAATTTGTAATAGGATCTCAAATTAGGCTATGGGCTAGGCTTCTGTAGCTTTGGGAAGTCCTTGTCAAATGTTTGTGGGGAAGTTTCCCCATCCTATAGTTGTTGTGTTACCTTTTACCACTCATGTAGCAACTTTATGTTCCTCCTGTAGCACCTTTTTCTCTTCGTGTAGCACACTTTATGTTTCCTATAATATGCCCTTTTTTTCCTATAGCATCCTCTTTTCCTTTTGTTGGAGGGTAGTAGGTGTCTTGGGTTCTTTAGAGGAGCTTGATCTAGTGGTGGGCCTCCTTACATATGATATAGGATTCTTTGATATGTTCTCTGGAGAGGTGACCTCCTCAACTTTTCTTTCAGTGGGCCTTACCTCCTCCTTTTTACTTGGGGACTCTTCAATTGTGACAAGGGCCTTTGCGAGAGTTTGAGGCCTTCCTTGCTTAATCCTGGTGCTCTTCCTGGTTTTAAAGTAGACAAGAGCTTTACTTTGCCTTTTATTTTTGGGGTTGGCTAGCGTACATAAGGTAGCTAAGGTGGTAGCTACCTCTTTTTCATTGGGTCTGAGAGACAAAATTGTTTGGTCTGGGGATACCCCTTCTTCTCTAGATTTAGTAGTTTCCTTAGGGCTTGGTTTTTCATTTCCCCCCCATCTTCCTCTTCATCTTTCTCTTCCTCTACTTTTCCATGTAGTTCTTCCTTTTTCTTCTCTACTTCTATCTATCTTTCCTCTTCTACCTCTACCTCTCCTTCTTCTTCTTTCCCCTCTCTTCCTCCAACATTATAGGTTGGGGTCTAATCTAGTGTGAGGGTTTAAATGTCAATGAAGGCCTCTGTGTCAATATCCATGAATTTGGACAAAAGGATAGCGATCCTTAGTTTCTGCAAGGCATCTACTATCATCATTTTAATGAGGCCATGGTGGGCTAGTTGTTGGTTTTTTCCCTATCTCACTTTTTGACTCTTGTCCCTGATGGATTGTAGCAGGAAGTATGGTACATTGATTCTTTTGGCCAGGGGAAATTTTGCTTGAAGCCTTAGTTCATGGAGTAATCTAAAATGGTATTCATAGACTATACTCATCCTGCATTCATAGGAGAAGTATTTTATTATATGGTAGGCTACCTCATCTTAGGAATAGCGTAGGCTTTCCCTCCTAACTACTTTTTTGTCTTCAATAGGTTTTTTAGTGGCAATGAAGAAGTTAATTTTCGGAATGGAACTGATGGTTTTGTCTTCTCTTTTACATTAGATCCCTAGGGCAAGGGTTGTTATGTTGCTAATTATCTTAGGACTGATTGAAATAGCTAATCTTGTCACCACAGTGGTCACACTAACGTTTTCCTACGAGCTTACAACGATGGAAAATTCATATTCAATGTCATCATCATATACCCTTAATAGTTTGAAAAAACCTAGCCACTAATGTCTTCTAAAAATTTCTAATATAAGAGGGTGAAGATGAATTCTTTTAATGTCAGAGGGTTCCCTTCTATTGAATCCTCCTCATATCTCTTTTCGTTGTTTTAAACTAAGTGAAGGATTGATTCTTCCTGTAATAGCTCTAATGTATAATTTAGTGGAAGTTGGTTACAATTTTCTATATTCCCTCTAATCTACAACAAAAATGATTCTTGCAATCTACAATTTGACTGGTATTTCCTATAGACTTTAGGGTGCACCTATGCACAAGTTATGGACAGATGAGGGAGAGGATGCACTTACTTTTACCACATGCCTTGGGATAAATATGACAAATTGGAGATCAATTTGACCTTTGGTGGTGTTCTTTCATCTTTTCACGCTTCTTGTAGCAGTTCCTCGATCTTCCTGTAGATTTTGTAAGCTTCCTCTAGTTTCCTCCTGTAGAAATGGTAGAGCGAGGTTTGAATCTCCCTGATGGATCCCCAAGATCATCCTCACCTAATATTATTTTTAAGTGTAAATGCGAGAGGATTCAAGCCCCAATACAATATATGCCATTTTTGGCTTGGGCTCAGAGCATTGTGATGGCTTGGTAGAGGCACGAGGTTTCCCCTTTTGGACCATTATCCCCAGCTACAATAATCATTCCCTCGTTCCTTGTAATAAACACCCATTCTTTGTGATCATATTTTGACTAATGTGACACCTCCATGTTTCATGAGGGCTCATAGCCACTTTTTTTTACTGCCTCAGGGTGGCTAAGTTAACTGAACACCTCCATCTTCTAAAAATATCACCTCTCGAAATCCATACATTTTTCATTATTTACACATAGGGAGGAGATGAGAGGTTTCCGTACCTGTGACTACCTCGAGATTGAATGATACAGGGATATGCATGCTTAAGTGTCGTACCTTTATGTTGTCACCATGGGAGTTGATTTACTTTGTTTTTCCTATTCCTCTATATACCTTCTCTGTGCCTCATGGTATTTGACTGTTGTTTTTTCTATGTGTGCAAGTCCTTTGTTGATGCCCAAGGTTTTGCTTTTGTTGGTAGAGAGTCCTGCTTGGAGTGGTAGAGTGCCTCATGAGTTGGTATCATCCCCTCTACTTGATGGGAAAGGGGAAAAAAATAGGATTATCACTTTCTATTATGGTTTTACAGGACACTAAAGGAGGAGGTTTTCTTCCTGTATCAGTCCCTTCCTTTTCATTTGGGGTATTTTAACTACATGGGAGTGATGAGAAAGGATGTAAAGGGTTTGGAGGATGATGTTACAGGTTTGAGGGAGTAGTGTAGGTTTCTAGAAATTGATAGGACGTGGTCTGTGTGTTTTTCAAGAAATTTTTCAGAGTGAGATAGATTGTAGTGTTTGTTTTTGAAATTTTTTTCTTTTTCTTGTGAACTGGGATGGATGAATGATGGATGTATGGTGGACCATGGTGTGAGAACCTTATTTACCTTTTTCAAGGTCATGTTGGGTTGTCTTTTCATTGATTTTCTTTCTGTAGCTTTTCAGAGCCCACCTGTAGTGCTACATGATCTTCCTGTAGTAATCATAGTCTTCTTGTAACAATCTAGAGAGGGGCTTAAATTTGATTTTTTAGCTACTAGAATGATGGAGAGTGGTGATCACATTAGTTTGGATAGTGGGTATGAAGTGGATGGATGGATAGGTGAAGAGAATCTTGAGTATGTCAGCCCTATAGCTATGGAATCCACGACTTTCTTCAAAATTGTAAAATGACAAAAAACAATTAACACATGTTGTGGATCCATGTCTTGGGCTTTCTCTTTGTTTACTTATTTATTTTTTCTTTCCACTTTATTTTTGTTTTTGAGACACACAACCTACCTCAGGGGAGGTTTTCAACCTGTGTGCCTGCTTTGAGTGCCTCAAGAGAGGTTTTCTCCCAAGGATCTTTATTTTTCTTTTTCTTTACTCCTGGGAGGTTTTTCAACCCAATTGTTGGCCTTAGATTCCACATAACGGTTTTCATCCAAGCCTTTTATTGTTTTCTCTCTCTGTCCTTCTTTTAATAGTATATAGGAATTTTTTGACCTTAAAGCTATGGCACTTCCAATTACATTAACCTTTCTACTGATCGTGCTGATGAATTACTCCTTAGACATAGGCTTCTTGTATACCTTCAATGTGTAGCCATTGACAAGCAAGGGAATCCTTTTCTCATCGATGGTCCTAATTTGAACAACTATGTTTTCATGAAATTTCTCTATTAGGTATGGTTCTAACCATATTTTCATCAATTTCCCCTTGAGATCCTTGAACCTAGAGTCATATAGTAAGGTCCAATCCCCTTCCTATATTACTTTGTCCTTGACATGCCTATCATGCCAGAGCTTCCTCTGCAATTGTATAAATTCAGTGTGTAGGAGGGCTAGTATTCTAAACTCATCCAAGCCATTTAGCTGGAGCATACTTCTCTTGTTGTGCTTTGGTGACATCTAAATCCAATTGGGCTGCCATTCTCAAAGTATTATACTCAAACTCAATAGCGAGCATAACTTTCTTTCTATAAACTAGATCATATGGAGTAAAAATATTAGTTGTTTTCCAAGTTGTGTTATAGGTCCATGTGGCCTCCACTAATCTATCTGTGGAATTCCTCCTGCTATTACTCATAACCTTGGTGAGTATTCCCTCCAATTCTCTATTTGTAACCTCTACTTGTCCATTGGCTTGAGGTTGATAGGAAGTAGATTTTTTGTGTTTCATATGATGTTGCCTTAACATGTTCTTTTGTAGATGTGATGTGAATTGATCTCCATGATCAATGACTATCTCTCTGGGGTACCCAAATTTTTACAACACATTCTCCCTTAAGAACTAACCACTCCCTTCTCTGTTGATGCCTTGACAACCTTTCTCTCAACCCATTTTGTCAAATATTTAGTGCACACAATGATGTACTTTTTCTGCCTTGAGGGTGGATCAATTGGCCTAATGAAATCCATCATCCACTTTTCAAATGGATCAAAATACACCTAGGATTATAGAGGAATTTCATCCTTGGGTGTGGGCTTCCCAATCCTTTGGTAGTCATCACATCTGCTGGTATACCTTCTTTAATCTTGGTGGAGAGTGGGCCAATAATAGCTAGCTTGTAGAACTTTGAAAATTTTTCTCTTGGCAGCAAAATGACCTCCATAAATCCCATCATGATCAGATGAGAGGATTTCAAAGATTTTCTCTTCCATGACGCATCTACTTAAGATCTAATCTAGTCCTAGCTTGAAGATATTGTCCCCAATCCAAGTGAAAGGGGCACTCTTCCTTACAATTCTACTCTTCTCCATGAATGAAAGATTTGGAGGAAATCTTATAGCCACTAGGTAGTTTGCTATGTTAGAAAACCATGAGGAGAGCACTAAGATAGGAAACAAGTGCTCATCGAGTAGTTGATCATCAATCATTCCTTCATGATCTGTACGGAAAGCAAGTCTAGATAGAATATCTACAATTGCATTTTCTTTTCCTAGTTTGTCAATGATATTTAGATCAAACCATTGTAACAATAGAAACCATAAAATGATTCGAGCATTCACATCTAGCTTGTTCATCAATTATTTGATAGCTCCATAGTTAGTGTGCACAAAATTCTGGTATCTAGTGATGTAATGTCTAAGAATTTTTAGAGAGTGTAGAATAACTAGGAGTTTTGTCTCAGTTACAGTGTAAATTCAGCCTTAGAATTTTTTTTATTGGTGAAGTAAATGGCATAAGGTTACTTACCATCGATTTGTCCTAAAGCTTCCCTGACAACTTTGTTAGATGTATCAAATGGATATGGAAAGGAAGAGCCCAATTTGTGCCCCTAAGTATTGCTGCAGTTGTTAATTTCTTTCTTAGGATCTCAAGCGCCTCTTGAAAATTATCTATCCAACAAAATTCTGAGTCCTTAGCTAGCAACCCAAACAATGGAGAAGTAAATTTGCTAAATTCCTTGATAAAACTATGATAGTATCTAGTTAAGCCCAAGAAAATCCTAACATCCATTTGCTTTGAGGAGTAGGGACCCTTTTTATGGTGACAATTTTGTTTGGGTCCACTTGTATTCCCTCCTAAGATATTATATGGCTAAGGACAATCCCTAAATTGATTAATAATTTACACTTCTTAAGACTAAGTGAGAGGTTCATTTCAATGCACTTCTTTAGGACTTTCCCTAGATTAGTGAGAGCCTATAGGAAGTCACACTCATAGGGAGTGAAATCATCCATATAGATCTCTACAAAGTTATGGACCAGCTCAGTAAAGATGCTCAGAACTTCCCTTTGAAAAGGTACAGGGGAATTACATAAACCAAAAGGAAGTACCCTATAAGAAAAGCTACTCAAGGACAGGTGAATGTAGTTTTTTATTGATCCTCAGGGCTGATTTGGATCTAATTGTAACCACTGAATCCATCCTAGAAAGAGAAGAACTTCTTCCTTGCAAGACCATCTAAAAATTGATCAATAAAAGGTAAGGGAAGTGGTCTTTCTTGGTGGAATTTCTCTACTTTCTATAATCCACACAGATCCTCCACTTCCCATTCTTCTTTAGGACCAAAACTAGAGGGGATACCCACTCACTACCTGAGATGGGGTATACGAACCCTACATCCAACAAATTTTGCAACTTTTCGTTTACTATGTTGTTGAGGGATGGGTTCATTCTCTTTCGAGGTTGGCTCATAGATTTGCATCCCTCCTTGAAGTAGATGTGATGAGTACAAACCGAAGGATGCACCCCTTTAATTTCCTTATAGTTGCAAGAAAAGGCATCTAAGTGCTTTCTCAACATTTTATACAACTTCTCTTCTTGGTTGGATGAGAGAGGAGTTATTCTTCAAGGTTCTAGATGGATAAAATTATATAACTTTGACATGTGTAGGACTTGGGTTAGCTAGGCATAACTCAGTCCAATGATTACCATTAGATTCCTTCATAATCTCAACAAGAGGCATGGTATTGGGAGGTTGGTTTTGGAGGATTTGGTCAATGAGGTCATCTTCATCATGTTGCCCCCCTCCTATAACAAAATCTATGGTATAAATTGGGTGGGATGTTGTATGATACAATTCGTCTTCGTCCTCCTCTTATAACCATAGGGGTAAGTGATGTTCAATGGATGCCTGAGTAGGGGGTACAATACCAACTGTTTGGACAAATGCCCATTGTTAATGGCCATGTTGCAAACCCTACAACATATCTAAGAATCAGAAGTGGCAAGCCATGGCCTTCCACAGATGAGATGATAACCATTGAATTTGGTTTTGGGCTGGATAACCAAGAACATAGTAGGATACTACTAGGAGTCAATAGAGACGATTTCATCCTCAACAACTCCCTTGAGAGCCATTGTAGATCTATTTGCGGGTTGCAGCACTGTAGTGGTCTTCCTCAAGGATCCTTGGAGGTTTAGTTTTACCATCGTTTCTTTAGTCATCACAATGATACATACCCTAATTTCAATCAAGGTGTGAAGGAAAATGATGCCATGAATGTGCACATCTACCACAAGACTTTCAAGGTCTAGAAATTTAGGACAAATCACTCTCCCCAACATCAAAACAAATAATTGTCCAATAACATTGATGGTGGTGGTGCATCTTTTTCTCCTCTCATGGTTTAAGCCTTTATCTTTGATAAGATTATTGTAGATGGGAACATCCTTAATAGCTTGGAGGAGGGGTATTTTAAAACATAGATTTTGCAATTCTCCAGAACTTTAGTCTCTTATGGCATGTGCTGGTTAGAATGGATCAATATTTTAGGAAGAGGAGGTGTATTTACTTGAGGGCTACCTTTTTCTTTTCCCATTCAAGCTCCTCAGGTGGAGATGGAGATTAGTTATGTGGGAGCACTATTCTAGACATGAGGTGGATTTATTGAATCTCCACAACATATGAAGGGTAAGATGTCTCTCCATTGTAGGCCTGTTGTGCCTGCTTGTTATTCAAGTTTAGATTGGGTTGAGAAGAACTATGAGGTTTATTTTGTGGAGCAAGATGAGCGTGTTATGGTTGTGATGGAGGTGGAGGTCGTAAAGTAAGAGTTTGGTCCAGTTGAGGCCTCCACCCTTGTGATGGGTTATTCCACTAAGGATGTTGACAATTATATGGCTGAAATGGTTGATTGACATGTTGGGGAGGATATTGAGGTGCATAAGACAAATAAGGAGGCGTGGACCATGATGGATGAGTGGAAGAGTACCAAGGTGGCAAGGGTGTGTTCTTGTTAGGATGGTAGTAAGAGTAGGATGGACCATGCAAGCCCTGCTATTATGGACGAGGTTCTTGAGGCCTCCTTTGATTGATAAAATAGAGTTGCTCAAACGCAACCTTTATCCCTTGGTATAAAGATTTCAATCCATGTAGAGAAGGAGACTTATCGATTGCACAGTTTCCTCATGGACTAAGAAGATGTCTATCACATTTAATGGACATTAATTTTTGGGCTGCCTTCTAGTGCATTTAGGGAAAAAAATAGCTAAGGTCCTCTCTGCTTCCTCTTGTCTCGTCTTGATCTACATGGTATCCGTTTGCAAATAAAAGGTATGCAACATTTCACTTTTAAATTCCTCGAACATGTTTCCATTTTCATTCTTGATGTATGTTATGGAGGGAGAGGAACTGACCAAAGATTGACTAGCCCTACCCTTCTTCCTAGCAACCCTAGAATGGGTTTTGAACACTATTTTTATGTCTTCATATGGTAATTAATAGATGTCTCCCCCACATAGCATGTTGATGGCTTCCAACATGTGCTTTATGATCCCTCATAGCATAACTAATTTGAGTGATTCAAGATCGAGGGTGCATCTAGACCTCCTATAACTGAACTAGAATTTGTCCTCATATTCCTCTAAGGGTTCAACAGGTCCAAGAGTCATTCTAAATATTTCTTCTTTGGTTCCTTTAGACCTACAATAGTGCTTATACTTGTTGTTAAAGGTTTTTTGCATTTGATCCCAGGTAGTGATGTTATCCCCAGGTACACCCATAAACCAGCGCAAGGTTGCATCCTTAAAGGTAGATAGGAATACCTTTAGCTTCTGGTCCTCAGAGGTTAATCCATGTAAGTTATGAATGGCAGTAGGGTTTATATTCTTCATTATTTCCTATCCATTAGTTTCTATGATAGGGAAAGCCTCCTTGTTCCTGTTTATAGCAATGGTTTGGGAAGGTGAAATGGGTTCTTCTTCTTCCTTAACATGTTCTTCAAAAATCTCAGGTTGTTCACCTAAGGAGTCTTCTAACTCCCCTGTAGTCAGAGAGGGAAGTTGGTAGTCACCAAATAAGAGTGAAGGATGACTATTTGATGGTGTGGGGATGTTTGGAAAGAATTTTCCTTAAGTATCTCTACTCCAACGAGGGATGAAATAATTTTTTCTTTTATATGATTTTTCAAAACTGAATGCAAAACAGAACAAAATTCTTAAGAAGAAATAACATATACTTAGACACCTCCCGAAAAACAATGCCAAAAAGTGGTGAGCCCAAGTATTGTACCAAGAGGGCTACAACTCCCAGAGGCTCCTCAACTCTATTTATCAACCTGTGGATTGTACGAACTTCGAGGTGACTTTATTGTATATACATTAGATGGAATTCTACTCATGCCACCATCAACTAGGTCATTTGATCATTAGTGTTCCACGACCATTTTTCTACTAAATTAGGGGGAATTAACTACTAAAAGTGCAATTCAAAAGCTAGTCCTAGTGTAGAAAAATTAAATGCTTCTCAAATGTAACTTGTAAAATTTATCCACATATAAATTATACTAAATCAATTCATGGAAAAAAAACACAAGATTTATGCTACCTGCAGAAAGGAAAGTACACTAACTGTAATCAACCATCCAACTATAAAATTCACTAGAAAGAAGAAGATTATTCTAATAACACAGAACTCAAGGTTTCATGCATCATTTACCTAATTCACACTTGCATATTAAGTAATGTCCCATTTGCAAAATTAGTGATGAAGAAACTAATGTTATTTTCTCTTGTAGTACATCTGATCATGGAGTCCAAGTTGGGGGTCAACTATTCCTAAACTAAGCTAAATTTGCATTACAGGTCAAAACAAAGACAAAGTAGGTTGCTAAAGTCATGCCAGAGTAAGCTACTATAGGATTCCTATATTGCTACATAAAGCCCGAAAATGCTACAACAAGTTCACCGAGAGGGTTTGGAGGGTAAAAATGATGAGATAAATTGATGGAAATATGGATGAAGGTTGTTGATTATTGATGGAAGGTGACCAACACCCCTAGCCAAGCTCATCACTCTAGGAAGGCCTACTTTGGACTAAGAGGACTGCTGACGGTGACTAGAAACAAAGATCAAGGCAATGGTTGTGATTCATAAAAAGGGAGTGGAGAATTCATGGATGGATATTGTGAAAAGGTCCATTGCCTATAGGTCCAAGATTCTTGCAACATCAAATGCACATGTTCCTATTTTCATTTGCAAAATATTATAACCAATGGTGTAAAAGATGAGTTCAATTTGGAAACTATCTAACCGATTCTAAAAACTCTAATCTATGTAATGAATGAACTTCTAAGGTACAAAATTAATATGTGAAACAAGATAACTAATGTAGATATTTTTCCAAGAAATCATAATCAATAAATCATTGAATAATTTTTTTGGGCTATGATTGTGGATTCTTCTAGTCAGGCTCCCATGAGAGAGATGAGATAGAGGCATAGTCACATGTTTTTTGATGAATTATATTTTACTAAAATGCAACAACTAATAAACATTCTAAGATACAGAAGAATATCAATACACAAGAGGGACCTAATCTAATGGGGTTTGGCCCAAATCTAAGAGCCTTAGCCCTCTAAACTAACTCAGTGACCGATCAATAAGAAACTTCTCATTATCATTGCAGAAATGTTAACACATTACATACTAAGTCAAAAATAGTAGTCACAAGTGGTTGAGCATAATATCTTCTTAGTTGCAGCCAAAATTTGAATCCCAATGAATTCCTTGGCATGTTTATTTATACAAAAGGGTGGCTAGAAATAGCCTCCTAGAAAATAGAGATGTTTGTCTCCCAACACACGAGAAAGGTAGATCTAGATCTTTTTCAAACTACATTGGCTTGGATGACAATTCATCTTGCTTGGTTGTGAATGACTCCGAGTTAATGAGAGACAAAGTGGTGATATTGACTGATTGAGGGACATAAGGAGGTAGACAAGCTCCTAGAATCTCTCCCTACTGTCTACTCTGAGCTCCTTGATTGAAATTACCCCAAAATTGTCCCAATTGTTGAATTTAAACCATGTTAGGAAACATGGCATAGCAATGCAACTTTTATCCTTCTCACTAAGTGTAATATAACAAAAATTGTAAATAAATGTGGGAAAGAGATAATTCTAAAGCTAGAGGATAACATTAATTTGACAAACAATGGTTGATGTATCAACAGTAGGTTGATGATAATTTTTAAGCCACACCTCTAATACCTTTGGAAGGGAATTTGGACTTGTTGGTTGGTTGGTTGAATTATTTCTTATATCACTTCTTCTTCTTCTTCTTCTTCTTCTTCTTCTTTTTCTTAGCCATGTGATTACTAGCATCAAGGCTTTTACCAAGTGAATAAGAAGAAATAGAGGAAGAGATTTTGAGTGAAGTAGTTAAAGCATCAACAAATGGTTAGTCTTGTTGAGACAGAGAACTTAGTTGAGGTTATTAACTTGGTTGAGGTGGAACAGTTTGGGTATTTGGGACTAAAGAAGTTGAAAGCAACCACATTGGTAAACCTATCGTGAATCCAGGAAGTGCCAATGTAGCCATATAAGGAGGACCAACATTTCCAAAGAAATTAAAAGGGATAGGATTCCCATTAAAAGTGGTTCCTTGATTGGTAAATTCTGGAATTATTTCTCTTAGATTCAACTTTAATAAATTTTATTAAGAATATAGATAATATTTACAATCCAAATTCACAATCCACACCTAAAATTTTCAAAAAGTAAAATAAGAAAACAACATGACCTAATAAATATAAGGAGTGAAACCATGCAAACAACCTTTCACAATGAAATCACTAATTGGTGATGAAACCCAATGTTGCAGATATCAATGTGGAAAGTGGATAGATATTGTTATGAAACAAACTCACAAAATATAGAAAAGATAGATCAATGCCTTAGAATTCAGCCTCTTCGAGGGGGCAACCTCCTTTACATTACACAAATGAACAATTCTTGGATGATTGAAATGACAAAACCTCCTTTCTATATATAGGTGTCTAAGGGGTCACAATATAACCAAGCTAACCTAACAATAATAATATAAAGGCACAAAAATAACAATAGTGGGATTCTATGGGGCAAAATAATAACAATATGGGGACAATAGGGTCACAACAATAACAATAAGCGATACAATGACAATAGTAATGGGGGAATCACTAGTATTATAGGGACCTAACATGCCCCTCTCCTTCAAAAAAATGTTGTCCTCAATGCTTGAGTAGTTCTGAATTCTTCTGTATAAAATCCTTATCCTCCCATGTGGAATCTTAAATGGGTAAGTTCTTCCACTTAATAAGATACTCTAAAATTGATCGATTTCATAGCTGTCGAGTTCTTGTTTCTTTGACTGCTTTAGGTTCCAATATGATTTTTCCTTCCTCATCAAGTTTTGCCAATATTGTTTGAACTGGAAGCTTGCCATGTATAACCTTCTTCAAGCATGAAACAAGGAAAATTGGGTGCACTCGAGAAGCTGCAGGAAGCTCCAATTTGTATGCCATAGTAGCTATCTTTTACAACACCTTGTACAGACCATAATTCTTTGGTGATAATTTATGATCCTTCTTAGCTTTCTTGAGGGACATTTGTTTATATTGTTGTAGCCATAGGAATACTCAATCACCTACATCAAAACTTCTTTCATTGTGATGTTGATTTTCCTGCTCTTTCATTCTATTCTGCGCCAAGGTGAGGTTATCCTTAATGAGTTGGAGAACTTGTTTTTGATGCTCGACATGATATTCCACTACTTGAACCTTAGAATTTTCTCTTAAATATGATGTGATGGATGGTGGATGATATGCATAAAGTGCCATAAATGGGGTAACTTTTATTTTAGTATGGAAGGAAGTGTTATACCACCATTCATCTAGAGGCAACCATTTCACCCACTGTGTCTATTTATCAGATACAAAGTAACGAAGATATCCTTCCAAACATTTGTTTACTATCTAAGTTTGCCCATCAGATTGAGGATGATAAGATGAGCTATGAGCTAATTGAGTACCAAGACAAGAAAATATTTCTGTCCAAGAATTTCTAGTGAAAATAGGATCTCTGTCACTTACAATAATCTTTGGGTTTCCATGTAGCTTTTGAATTGTTTCCTTAAATGTAGTATAAACTATACTCCCTTTAAATGGATCAGATGATCCAGAAAAGTGTGCATATTTGGTAAGTCTATCAACTATAGCGATGATAACACTCTTTCCCTCGGACTTGGGTAAACCTATGACAAAATCCATTGAATCCTCCTCCCAATGTTGGCTTGGAATGGATAAATGTTTCAATAATTCTAGGGTCTTAATTGTTTCAACGTTATTTTTTTGGCAAACCAAACATTCCACCACAAACTTTTGAATATTCAATTTAAGGCCATCCAAAAAAGAATCCTTCTTAACTATGTGGTAGGTTTTTAGAAATCTTGAGTTCCCTCCTAAGGGAGAGGTGTGTAATTCCCTAAGAATCTTTTGTTTGAGTTGGGAATTCTTACATAGGTATAACCGATCATTATACCATAGCAAATCATTTTTCCAACTAAATGTATCATATGTATTGGGATCCTGTTGTATCTTTTGAATGAGTACCCACACTTCCTCGTCATTCTTCCATTCATCCCTTGCTTCATTTATTCAATCTAGTTGGATAATAGAAATGGCGCAAAGAAATGCTTCCACATCGTCATCCTTTCTTGAGAGTGCATCTCCCACAACATTTTGCTTCCCCTTTTTGTAGATGATTTGAATGTCATAACCCAACATCTTTGTGACCCATTTTTGCTGCTCTTCTAAAGATAATTTTTTTTCTAAAACGTATTTAAGAATATCATGATATGTTTTTACCTTGAAGTGTCTTCCCATTAAGTAGGGTCGCCATTTCTTAAGTGCATGTAGTATTTCCAACATTTCCTTCTCATAAATAGCTTTTTGTAAATACTTTCCTTTGATTCGACAACTTTTGAAAGCAATGGGTGTTTCTTCTTGCATTAAAACAACACCAATTCCATTTCCTGAGGCATCACATTCCACAATAAAGGTTTTTGTGAAGTCCGTTGTAGCTAAGACTGGTGCTTGCACATTTCCTCTTTAAGATGTTCAAAGGTCTTCATTGCTTCTGGAGTCCAGGAAAATGCATCTTTCTTCAATAATGTTGTTAGAGGTGCTGCCATTCTCCCATAATTCTTAACAAAATTGTGATAATACCCTTTCAACTCGGGAAATCCTTGTAGATGCTTTATGGATGTGGGGATTTTCCATTCCTTAATGTTTTTAATTTTGCTAGGGTCTACCTTAACACGTTCATGAGATACAATATGACCTAGATATTCCACCTCTTATACTCCAAAGAAAGATTTGAAGATTTTTGCATATAATTGTTTCTCCTCCAATAGTTGGACAACCATGTCAACATGTTGGACATGATCCTTCCAAGACTTGTTGTATATTAGTATATCATCAAAAAATACTAGAACAAGTTTTCTAAGGAAAGGTTTCAAAATGGAATTCATCAAACCTTCAAATGTAGAAGGTGCATCAGTAAGGCCACAAGGCATGACCAAAAATTCGTAATAAACCTCATGACTTCTCAATGTTGTTTTTGGAATTTCTTCAGTCTTCATTCTAATTTAATGATATCCTAAATGAAGATCCAACTTGGTGAAGTAAATTGATATTCCATGCAATTCATCCAATAATTCATCAATGACAGGAATGGAAAATTTATCTTTAATAGTGAGCTTGTTGAGATCCCTATAATCTGGACACATGCACCATGATCCATCCAGGCCTGATGTTTGGAGGAACACTTCCTAGAATCAAATTAATAGCATGATCATGACCAAGAATAGGTGAGAGGCCTTTGGGAGTCTCAAATACCTTGGAACAATCGTTAAAGACTTTTTGGAGATTTGGAGAAATGTATGATTTCGATGTGGGAACCTCTAGTGAACATAATTGTGTAATTATGCCTCGTTGCTCTTTCTTTAGAAGGTTTGTCATTCTGTTAGAGTTGATTATCATTCCCGGTTTCCCTATGGTACCCCTTAATTCAACTTCCTTTCCTTCTAAATAGAATTTCATGAAAATTTCTTGAAAATTAAAAGCTATTGTACCGAAGGATTATAGCCATTAGAATCCTAGTACAACGTCAACACCACCCATTGGAATGGAAAGCATTGGTATATTTAATACATATTCTCCCATGGATAGCTTGATATTATGGCACTTTCCTGACCAATTTATGGTTCCTCCACTTGAAACCATCACTTGACACTCTGGTGTTGGATATAGGAAGCAATTCAATTCCTTGGCTCTCTTACAATGAATAAAATTATGGGTACTTCCCAAATCAATCAACACTATTACCATTTTCTTCTTGATATGCCCTTCTATCTTCATAATTTTAGGAGTGTTAATTCCAACCAATGCATTACAAGATATGGTAGGATTCATTTATTCTTTTTCTAGGGTTTTTTCCTAATGTATATCCTCTTCTTTTGAGGTTTCTTGTTCCTTTTCTTCCTCCTCTTCGCAATCTATGTAAAATAATTTCTTCTGGACCCACTTATGACCTTTAGTGTATTTGCTATCACAACTGTAACAAAGCCCTTTTGCTATTTTTTCTTCCAATTGTTGTGGGGTCAACCTTGTAGGCTGTGGATGGCTAGGGGTAGCAACATTCCCATCTTTATGATTGTGAGAGGTAGGCTTCCTTGTTGCCATAATTTTTCTTTCCAGTTTCCTTGCCAACCAGAATGCCTTCTCCAATGAATCTGGTTCCCAATGTTGAACCTCATTTTGGATGTTATACTTTAAAGTATATATGAACACATCAATCCTATGCTCCTCTGGAATATCTTTTACCCTTATATTCAATTTTTAGAAGTCCTCAATGTGCTCCATCATTGAACCCTTTTGTTCGAGATTTATCAATTGGCTAAAAAAAGTGTTTCTTTGTGTATCCTCATAAAGTGCTATCATTTCATTTGTAGAATATTGCAAGTGACAATTTGTCTACAAGAGAAAAGCCATCGATACCATACAAACTAATTTGGTTCCAAATATAAGGTTGCAATGCGTAACTTTTGTGTGTTTTGCACATTATGGAGATCGAAAAATTGCTCCATCTGTAGTATCCATGTTATGAGATCCTTTCCATCAAATTTCCTCATATCGATCTTTGGAACATGGTGGTTCTTTGATCCAATGTTAGAGTCTATTAAATCATGATTAACATTCATTTTTTTCCCATCATGAGCTTCCTTTACTACCCTTTCACCATTAGTAAGAAATTCTTGTAGAAACTCTGTCAAATCTGTCTTCAAATCTATGGACAAATCTTCCATGCCTTTCTTTATATCATCCATATTAACTTCAATTCCATCAATCTTAGCTTCCATGCCATCCATATTAGCTTCCACGTAATCCATCTTAGCTTCCACAACATTCATCTTAGCTTTGAAGCCTTTCTTTAGACCATCCATCTTAGCTTCCATGCCTTTCCTTAAACCATCCATCTTAGATTTCATACCATACATCTTAGCTTCTACATCTTTCTTTAAACCATCCATCTTAGCTTCTATTACTTTTTGTGCGAGTAAAATTTGTTGCATTTGGTCTCGTAATTTTGATATATCATGTTGCATTTCTTCCTCTTCTTTAGGAGTCATGCTACAACTTTCAGGTTTCTTACTATGTGTTTCCATTTTCTTTCTTCGGGGCATCAATTACCAATAATAATGCTTCACTATGCCCTTTGAATTCCTTCAAACTAATTTTTCAAACCAAGCTTATGCAAAAATTAAAAAAGAACTACAGACCTTTTTTCACTTTGTAGGAGCTCGATATTGAATCTGATGTATCTCTATAATTTTGAATCTCAAATGTCTAAAATTTCTTCCTACAGTAACCCTCTGAGTAATCCTTTTAACCTCACAAGTCTGATCAGGATTGGATTCTCCAATCAAGGGTTATGCCAAATCTCCCACGATGACTTGAGTATAGATTGGTTCAGTAGAGCGGACTTATACGACGTGCCGCGGGTCATTGTTTCAACCTTAAGTTTTGACAATATACCCAAACAACTATAGGTTGTCCTCTTTCTGTAACTTCTTACGACAATTCAATGTAATCCTCATAGCAAAAGTTACGACAATTTTCCCAAGGTGAGCTATTTGGAATTTAATTCGAGGGTCTGCAAAAACCCTAACTTCATCAGATTATATATCTGAAGATATAGTGAAGCAGGATCTAAAATTCAAAACTGAGGTTTAGACTGATTTCTTCTCAAATTGATTTTTGTTTTAGCTTCTTAAAGTTTGTAGTGAAAGAGTTATAGCGATAATTCCATGATGACCTGTTTTAAATGATATTCTAGATCATGGAAAAACCCTAACTTCCTCATATAATATCTTTGAAAATATAGCGAGACAAGATCAGAAATTTGTACCCTAGGTACAGTGAGAGTTCGTCTCAAATGGGTATTTGTTTAACTTCTGAAATGTCACAGACAACAATTTATAGCAGAAATTCCATGATGACATGTTTGGAGCAGTGAAACCCTAGAATCCAAAGCTCTGATACCAAATGTTATGAAACCAACCCACAAAAATATAGAAAAGATAGATCAATACCTTAGAATTTAGACTCTTTGAGGGGGAAGCCTCCTTTACATTACACAATGAACAATTCTTGGATGATTCAAATGACAAAAGCTCCTTTCTATATATAGGAGTCTAAGGGGTCACAATATAACGAATCCGACCTAACAATAATAATGTAAAGGCATAGAAATAACAATAGTGGGATTCTATGGGGCACAATAATAGTAATATGGGGACAATAGGGGCACAACAATAACAATAAGGGATACAATGACAATAGTAATGGGGGAATCACTAGTATTATAGGGACCTAACAGATATAGAGTAGGTGGAATCAATTACACTAACAACCTGCTTAATGGGAACGATTTGGTGCAAGTAACTTCACTTATGCCATCTCAAATGAAGAATACCCTCCAAAAAGGTCCAAGTGCATCTAGTCAACATCTTTGTCCAGGGTACTTTGAAGCAATGAGGAAAGGATTTTGAAAGAATCGAATGGCCTTCCACATCCATTTTGTCAAAAATGCAAGGGGGCCTTTCATGCTTCACATTTCATTCTTTAGTTATCAATTAAGGAAAAGAAGTAATCACTTGTCTATTTATTACTAGATTTGTTTTGAATCTAGGGAGATATCTCTTGTTTGAAAGAATGATTAGTCTGCCATAAAAATATGGCAACCATACTAGGGAGCTTTGCAAACTACATTAGAACAAGTGCAAGTAAAAAGGAACAATTTTTGTATTAATATTAAATAAGAAGAAGCATTACAACTTTGGCC
Source organism: Pinus taeda (assembly GCA_000404065.3). NCBI lineage: Eukaryota > Viridiplantae > Streptophyta > Pinopsida > Pinales > Pinaceae > Pinus > Pinus taeda. The sequence goes on along the minus strand of APFE030065993.1, from coordinate 81,627 downwards.
TTGATGATGTATGCCTCCTCCCAATGGTCTCCAATCCTCCCCTTAGGTGGCAAGTTTTCATGCCCTATTCCAACGACATAAGTTTACATTTATAATTCCTCCTTCATCCTCTTGTTTGTGTTGAATTTATAGACCAAGAGGAGGAGGTTTGAGATCCTCCTCTCAAGGGATAAGGTCCACAAAAGGAAGGATTAGGGTTCCACAAAGGGAGGAATTTTTCTCCAGGAACAGAAGGATGAGGCCCAAGTATGCAAAGGCTTGAGGCTTTTAGTTGGGAAATATTCCCGTAACAAGGCTTCTAGAATTCACTTTTTATTTTTTACTCTAGTTAAGTTTGCAAGATTCATAGTGGAAGATAGTGCATAGACTTGCGTAGGCCATAATGGTCAAATCTACATTTTTGCATGTAATGGCTAGGGAAATTGCACAAGTGCTTAAAAATAGGTCTTTCAACAATGCAATCAAGAATTATTGTAGTCTTTTGTATTTTTTACTTCCAACTTTGTAGGGGAATGCTTTGGAACATTTAATTGGATAATGAGAGATCTAAATTGGCAGTGATTTTCCTAATGGTGACAAAATGACATGTAATTGTGAGTAGAAATCATAAACATGGGTCTATAAACCCCCCTCTATTAGATGGGTCCTTAGTATTTCCTTGTTCTCAGCAATTGGTTTCTTTCTCGCAACTTGCAATGGGCAGAAAACAATTAAAAATAGTTTGAATTAGCGCGGTAGCTCAAATGTGATGAGATGATATTGGTGATGATGATAATGATCAAGGTCAATAATGAATGAAAAACCCTCTTATTTATAACAAATTACTGAGCCAAATTAGGAATTCGAAAACAATAAAATATTATTGACTAAGTAAAAATCTAGTTGTTGTGAATACTTTATTATATTTTTTGAGAGGGAAAATATATTCAAAATGGTCAAATATCATTATTTAGAAAGTTGATGAAGTAATTAAAAAATAAAAATGAACTATTGATCACTTTGTAAGAATTAAGAAAAGTGTGAATTTGAAATAACTATTAAATAATGGTTTAACAATGATCTCAAAAATAAAATTAGGACTAACAAATACATAATGATTTATTTAGTCCTTACATGGTTGTTAAGTCAAAGGTGATTAACAAATAATTATGAAATGATGATTTAATAATTATTTCTAGAGAAAATTAAAAAAATAATTATTTATTCAATTATTCTCATGGGGCTATTGAATTTTAATGAGAAATAATTTAGGAAAAGTGGATTACTATATTATTTCTTTATTAAGTAGAGTTTCGGCGTAAATCACATGAAGAAAACCTTTGTCGACACGCTTCGAACCAACTAGTGTGGTTCATCGTCAAGACAAGTTGAATGAATAGATCTCACTTTTCATATTAAATAGATAGCAGAACTTTCTAGACCAGGTAATGGCTACAAACACAACGGCTAGATTTGACTGGGAAACGGCTAGCTAACTTAGATAAGGGTTAAAAACTTTATTAAATAGGTTAATATTTTTATTAAAATACAAAAATGATCATTTTATAATTATAA
>APFE030065993.1:65905-76998 GCA_000404065.3 Pinus taeda | reverse complement strand
TAAATATATGTCCTTTTAACTTATATTTTAATTAAAAATATAATTTAACTATTTACAGATTACTCTATAGCTAACTTTTATAATAACTATGATAACTAACAATTTTTTATTAATGTATTTTTTACTTATTCAAATTTACCTTTTCTAATATATATTTATAATTATAAAATGATCCTTTTCGTATTTTAATAGAAATATTAACCTATTTAATAAAGTTTTTAACCCTTATCTAAGTCAGCTAGCCGTTTCCCGGTCAAATCTAGCCGTTGTCTTTGTAGCCGTTACCTGGTCTAGAAAGTTCTGCTATCTATTTAATATGAAAAGTCAGATCTGTTAATTCAACTTGTCCTGACGATGAACCACACTAGTTGGTTCGAAACGCGTTGACAAAGGCTTTCTTCATGTGATTTATGCCGAAACTCTACTTAATAAATGTTATGGATCATAGAATCCTCAATTCAACAAATTATTTATTATTGTTGAAGTGAATTTTCCATGGCAAAATTAATCCTACATGGTTTATTTCGATCCACCTAGAAAGAAATGGCTAGGCTATCATTTTTTGGGTGATAACAAAGAAAGTTATTCTTACTATTGTTTTATGATTATTTCAGTTACACATTTAACACAAGATGATATGGTGCTTCTATTAAATTTTTCTTTTGCGACTAATTTCATTTTGAACAACAATTTTAAACATTAACATACTTAAAAACTAGTTGAATAGGTCACTTCTTGTATGGAGTGTGCATTTATGTATTGTATGCTTTTTAGTCATAAATTATCTTATAGTTATTTGTATAAATATAGATATAAATTTTTCTCTCACATGAAATCAAATTGTCCTTTCAATTTGCTAATCACTAGCTTTTTTTTCAAGAATCTTCCATTCTCTCAAATTCAAAATATTCTCCATATCATTAAGTTAACAATAATTCCCTCAAGATGTATTTAGACTTTCTATATTAGAATTAACATTAATTTCCGTTACTCTTTAGTTAAACAACCTTGTAAAATATTATACAGTATCTTCCTCATGAACTTTACTATCTTCATCCTCTTCTCATTTTTTAGGCACTCTCTTTGGTTTCTTTACATTTTTATTTACTCTCCCAATGCATTCTGCTAATTTTGTTCTTAAATAATCTTTTTTAATTGTGTTTCTATTTCATTCTCTTCTCATAATCCCTTTTTCTTGGCATTGGTTTTTTGTTGAAATGGTTGGTGAAATAGATATATGAACAAAAATATAATATGATCCTTGTTGTAGTGATCAATTAGAGTTTAGGATTTTATAGTCTTTTCAAGAAATGAAAAAAATTTTATAAGAAGAAGTCATTTTGAAAAAGGGAAAATGCTTCACTTGGCAAATGTGAGTTGTTGTGAAACCAAAAAAATACTTATACGTATCCACTAGTAAAATTTTGGGGTTATAGGACAATAGATCATATTTATCACACGCCCTTCAATCCTATGCCCAAATGGTTAAGTTTATTTTATTTCATAGACATTTGTTGGAAAGAGAGTGCAGAGAGACATTTGTTTGTGGGAATATATTACTTAGGAAATAGATAGATTAGCTTTTTCATAAAACCCTAATCAATTTCATGCTATTCAAATTCACACTTACTTTGTTGGTACACAAAGTAGGTTTACTTGATTTTTTATTTCATACATTTTCATTGTGTACATGTCAAGCATACAATGTTTCATACATTTTCATTGTTCGCATGTTAAGCATGTAACATTGAGGAGAAACAAGATCAAAAGCTACACAAATAGTTTTCGTTTGTTACCATAACTAATCTAAAGTGATGATTTGAGGAATAAATCATATTCCCACTATATATGTTATAAGCATGAAAAATAATAATCTTGAAATTAATGGATATGTTATCCTCCACAATATCCCAAGGCTGAGAAAGGAGATTGAAAGAGGTAACCTCAGAGCACTTAGGGTTTATCAGCTAGCCCTGCCAAACTAGAGAGGGCTCTCTTTATGAGCTCACAACCAATGATGACTCGAGTGGGAAAAGATATTAGGTTACATCTGTTTTAGCTCTAGGGTTTGAAGATCTCAGGGTTTTGTTCGATGAGGAGTTAAAATTCAATAAACTAGGTCAAGTCTCTAGGGCTCAATTAAAAGTAATAAAAAGGAGAAGGGTAGGTATGACTTTGTGATACTTCGAGGCTTTGTCAATGTAGTGTACGATGGAAAAGTAAAGATTCAAAAAGAGCATGGAAAGAATGAATTCTTTATTATAAGATAGATAACATAAAAATGAAATTCCTAACAAAACAGATCTTAAGCTTAAGAATTCTATTTAAAACCTCTTAGGAAAATCACTGCAGATCATAGATATGGAAAGGGGTTGCAATTATCATTCATATAAAATATTAATAGAAGAAAAAAAATTTCACAAACTCATACCATAAGAATTCCCATATAATAGCTGCAACTACCCTTTCATTTCCTGTGAAAAGATGACGAATACAAGCTCCAAGCCTTTCAGTCAATGATGTTCAACCTTGACTATGACTAAAAACTAGATAAAAATAGACCAAAAAACCATTTACCCTCTCTCAGGGTCGAATCCTTCAGTTTACAAATAGATTACATGAAGTGCTCAACAAGCCCTAATGTCTGGGGAGGTTAAAACAAATCTTCCTTAAACTCTGACTGAACTATTCCTCATAAACGAGGCCTAAAATTACATGAAAATTACTCTAACAAGCTCATTTACCTTTCACTACATCATTTAAACTCACAAAATAGTAATTACATCATAAAAATCTAAGATTCACTGAAGAAAACGTGAAATCTGGGCTAAAATGGAAAAGCGCAACACAAGTGCATCACCAAGTTCCAACCAACTTTTGAAGGCCTTCCATTACTCTGAATTTAGCTCTTGATGGCTCATTGTAACTATATGGATGTCTAGTTGTAATTATACTCCTCAAATAAGTCAAATGGAGCTTCCATCATAGAGGAAAATGCATTCTCCCACAAGTACTCCAAAAGTGCAACACCTAGTCTTAAAAGGTGGCAGAAAGTGGTTTTTTGACATCTTTTTGACATTTTCTCCTAACAGGCCTATTTTCATGCTTCAAAAAATTGATAGTTGATATCATTAAAGAAAGATATATCAATGAACATAGCGTTTTAGGTAGTTGGAGCCCTGAGGAAAAAGCACAGCGCCAAGGTGTTGCACTTTTGGCTAAACTGACTTGCACGATCTGCCAAAAGTCACAAAAACCTAAAGGTTTTCAAAAATTCCTCAAAGTTTGCTGAAAATTGTTCCATGGCACCCAAGGATGATATATTAAACAATGAGGGAATATTCAGAAGCAAATCAAGGTTTTCCTTATCCTCTTTCCTCTTAAGGGTTTGCCTTAACTTGTCCTTCAAATGCTTGATTCTGACTTGGGAGACATTGTTTCTAGTGCAATAATCCACGTCCATGTGTGTATGAAGTTTAGTGGCCCTATTGGCTTTATTAAGGAGATCCTCCAACTGATCGTTAGCCCTTTCTAATAAGTATATATTATTTTCCTCAAAGTATGCCTCAAAATACTTGGCAAAACTTGGCTGCTTCATTGGAAAAGATGGATCAATGATGTGCTCTTATTTCATCCTCAATCCTTTTGTCTTAGGCCTCCTAGGCTTGAGTTGAAAATCTGTGGCTTCAATCTGCTATAGATTTATGGCAGTCTTACCCTTGGCATCACCCTTTTTTATCTATGTTTTAGGTTCTTCAAGCAAGGATTGCCTAACCTTTAGTTATTGCTTCTCCTCCTGAAGGAAGAAATTCACAAACTCAACCTTTGATAATTAATCTTTCAAATATTTAACCTCCACCTCATTCTCTTGAAGAATCTACTCCAAATATTGCGTCTCTCCATGCATTTGTAAGTCTACCATGTTAGTGTCAAAATGACCCTGTGTTTCTTCATCCAATGGTGGCTCATGCTTCTGTGATGATCTAGGCTTGGCCCTTTCAAAAATGTCTCGAGCAAACACAAGTGTTTTCCCTCTCGTGTAGGTCTTGATCAGCTTTTCCATAGGATTTCCTTTTATATTTATGCTCGTGGAAGCCACCTCTTGTTGTGTTGGAGAAGACAAAGGAGTAGAGTGACTACTTGACTGAGTTGGAGATTACAAATAAGATGCCGACAAAAGGAAACCATCCCAAGATAGGTTAATTTGTGATAGATAATGGAAAACAAAAATATTCAATAAGCCATGATGGAACAATCTAGCATGATGATGTTCTCCCAACCTATGTACCTTCTCCCCCATCTTAACCATGCTTCTGTAAATGTAATGAGGTAGGTTGAGGGACTTCACACTGGTTAAATGAATTCAAAGCCTCATATGATACTGATACAACCTAGAGAATCTACCCTCAAATGTAAAGTATTTCATGATCATTTTCATCAGAGGGGCCTATTTATCAAGCAGATGTCTGAAAGGAGAGATATGCTTAGGGTCATTCCTCTATGTAAGTTTAAGATACATCTTATAGTTTTCAAAGTCGAGGTCTTTCCTCCTCAACCAAAGTTCTCCAATGTTGGGGATCCCTATAGCTATAGCAGTGGTCTCTACTAAAAGAGTGAACACCACTCCACCAATGTTCACCTTATCTCTCCTCAAATTAGTGGTAAACGTTCTGGTGAGTTTCTCATCAAAACCAAGTTCTTCAATCCTTTGGAAAAATGCAAGGAACCCACAATCGTGGAAGGATTTCTTGAGAATAGGAGAAGACATGATGTTAGGTGTTGAAGTTAGCTCAGACCTACTGATTAGACCTCCCTTATGTCTCCCCTATTTAGTGTTATTTGAATTCATAGCCAACCCTGGCTCAATGGAAGGGGAAATTAGGGTTCTGTGAAGGGGATAACAGGGGATTTAGGCAGTTTTTGAAATTGAGTGAAATGGAGGGGTTAGGGGTTCTATAAATTCTTTAGAATATTTGGGGAGAAAGGGAGGGATGTTAGGGAGAAAGGGAAAGTGGAATTCTAGGGAAAGGAGGAGGGTAAGGGGTCCAAAAGAGAGAAAAATAGTCCTAACCTAGGAATGTAGGGTCTAGGCTAGGGTTTTGGTAAAAAGGGAGAAGTTGAGGGATAATGGTGTCAGAATGTGTCTATGGGTATATATGGGACATGTAGGAAGTGAGTGAGTTATTTTTAGAGGGTTCTTCTCAATATGGAAAATGTGGAGACCATGAAAACAGGAAAACCATAGCGGAGGGAAAACTAACTTTCAAGCACAAATTGAAGCACAAGTAAGCTAAGATATGATCCACTTACTTGTAGATGATAACTTAAACCTTTTGTTCTGATGTAAAATTGATGAAATGGAGTTTCGATGCCATGGAGAAAAGCGCAAAAAGAGCACACCATTGGCTAAAGAGGCAATTTGGTAGCAAGAGAATGCTTCTTTGAGGATGTCAAAGCTCCTTTAGGATAGATAGAGGTCTCTTGGAAGTAAAATGAGAAAATGAGAGGGCCTTTGGTGTTTTGTTTCTTTGAAAAACTAATTTCTCCATAGGTGGTGTAGTGGGCCCACCATGTACTATGACATTTTCTTTTGAAAATGTATCTTTGGAACTTTAAAATTCACAATACATCAGAATGAAAATAGAAACACTTTTTGAAAACTTTATTGACACCTTTTCCATCACTACTCCTCCAAATGATGACTTTGATAGTGAAGTGACTGGTTTTTTATGATTTTTGACCCTGTGACCTAATGATGACTAGACATGAACAAAATGAGAAAAATGATGAACATAATGAATATGAAACACTTATAGCAAGGAATGACTGACCATGATGATGTCCATTGACCATAAGGTGAAAGGAGTAGTGATGCCCTAGCTAACCTATCCAATGACCAAATTATTATTTGAAGACCTACTAAAATGTTAAAAATATGACCTATGACCCTAATAAAAAATTTGAAACAACATATTTGATCATTAGTGATTGGCAGGACTAATGGACACTAACAATGGCTCCATATGGGGATGGCAGCTCCTCTAGGAGGTGTAAAGAACATCGTAGACCAAGTAGCCTGATCCATTGGGAATGGAGTCGAAAACAAAAAGACCAAACTAGAAATTGAAAACTAACCAACAAAATGAACTTAACCTAGACTATAAGGAAGAAACTGAACCTTTCAAGCCAATAGCTGGTCAAAGAAACCTTATGGCCTTCTCCTGGGGCTTCAAGCTCCTGTGATAGCTACTTCACACTCTGAAAAGAAAGTAAACTGGTATGTATAATGATAATGAAACATTTTAGAAATTCATCAAGTAAGTTAGTGCTTGAGAAGGCTACCATTGTTTACTCAACCAAAATAATCTTTTCCATCCATTTCTTCCAGCAAATATGCATTATTTCCTCTCAAAGATGAGATTCTATATGGCCCTTTACACAAATTTTCAAATTTACCATGGTTGCCCTTCCCAATGAAGAACTATATCTCCGATGTTGAAGTCATCTAGTTTAGTCTTGTGGTCATAAATATTCTTTATTGTTTCCTGAAGTTTAGAAATATTATGAAATACTTCCTCCCTAGTTTTCTGTAAATGTATCATCTGATTTATTCTTCACTCCACATCATTTGGTTCACTACCAACCTCCTACAAAATCTTCATGACTAGGACAACAAGAAAAGTAGGAAAGACAATATCAATCCCATACACCAACTGAAAAGGTGACAGACCTATGTATTTCCTTTTACTTACTCTGTCCACCCATAAAGCATTTATAAGCTTTTTATGGTAGTTCTTCTTGTTGACCTCCAACATCTTCTTGATTATATTAACCAATGATGTATTGGAAGATTCAACCAGTCCATTGCCTTGTGGGTAATATGTAGTTGGATGCCCCAATGTGATATGATACTTTTCACAGAATTCCATCATCTTTCTCGACTTGGAGGTAGAAGCATTATCAATGATTATCTTTTGCATGTAACCAAATCTTCAAAAGATATTAGATTCAATGAATTGAATGACTAAAAAATCACTAGCTTGCCTGGCTAGGATCGTGTCAATCCATTTTGTGAAATAATCTGTGGTTGTTAGGATCGATTTGTGCTAGGTTGAAGATGAAGGATGGATCTCCCAAATAAAATCAAGACCCCACTGCTAAAATGGTGTCGAGACTGAAATAAGCAGCAATGGAAATGGTAGCAGTTCCTTTTCCCTTGAAAATTATAACATTCATGATAGCTCATCATAGTTTTATATTTGTTAGCAAAAAGAGTCGGCTAATAAAACTAGCCCTCAAAATTTTGTTGACTCTGGTTTTTTAGAAGAGGTGATTGCCAAAATCTCCCTTTTGAAATTCACGCATCACTTATTTTACCTAAATTTCAACAACACACCTCCTGGATCCTTCCAAAACAATACATCATCAAGGATACAATATTTTGAATATTTTAATTTCCATGATCTACTCTTACTTCTTGGCACTTCCGGCAGAGGATTCAAATGTTGTAGTACATAGACAATGTCAAAATACCAAGGAGATGAAGTAAAAAATTTGTGATACCTGTACCGGCAAGTCTTCCACTTCTGCTTTAGAGAGGGAAGCAATTAGATTGGTATCCAATGCATGCAAGTTATATTCATCCATGATATTTTCCAAACCTTGACCCTTGATTACCTTTGTTGGTTTTATCTCCAGATCATATTCTAGCGTCATTATGATCCATTTCCCCTGCTTACCTTCTGGATCTATCTACATGAGAACATCCTTCACTGCTATGGGTTGAACATAAGCAAGAATATGTGAATGAAGAATGTATACCCAAAAATCCTTTAGAGATTTCACTAAGGCTAAAGCTTGTTTTCCAATAATGTTACACATTAGCACTGCATCTCTTATAGTTCAACTAAAAAAGGTTATGGGCCATTCAGTTTTTTGGTCCTTTTTCTGCATTAGGACAATAACCAAAGTGTGGTCAAAAGCAAATGAAAATATGACAATATCTAGAGTATAATCAGGATTAATCAACGTGGGAGCACAATACAATGAAAATTTAACTGAATTGAATGATTTCTTTGCATCTTCTAACAATATTACCTCACTATCCTTTCCCAACATATTAGACATCTCTCTCTCAAGTGTTCAGCAATGTTGGGGATGAATCTCCTCAAAAAGCTGGTTTTCCTATTGAAAGATTGAATCTCTCTTTGTTTCTTGGGAAATATAACCGTTGGATTGCTTCAACTCTTGCAAGATCAATACGAATACCATCTTTTGAAATAATCCACCCCAATAGTTTTCCCTCCTCCATGGCAAATAAGTTCTTCATTGGATTCAGTGAAATGTCAAATTTCCTACTCCTCTGAAAAATAAATCTTAGATGATGCAAATTCTCCTCATAATATTTAGAAAAAATTGTAAGGTCATCTAAGTAAATAACCAGAAATACATATTTTTCAGTTGCGAAATCAATATCCATTGTTCATTGAAATATAACCGTTGCATTCGTCAACCCAAATGGCATATTGGCATACATAAAAGTACCCCACGGTGCCATAAAGGTTGTTTCCAATCGATCATCATCATGGACTAGAATTTGGTTATATCTAGAGTATCCATCAAGAAGTGACATCCTTGAAGCCCCAACTACCCTTTGCAAAATATGGTCCATCTTCGGAAGAGGATAATTTTCCTTCAAGGAAACTTTGTTCAAATTCCTGAAATCAATACAAAGACAATCTCCCCCATCTTTTTCCTCATCAGCACAAAATTTGACATCCATTCAGAAAAATGAATAGGAACTATGACACCATCTTTGTAAAGTCTATTTACCTCTTTCTCAATGGATGGAAGCAATTTGGTATTAATCCTCCTCAGCTTCTGGCAGAATGGCTTCTGATCAGGCTTGACTGGTATAACATGCTAGATTATGTTCTTGTCATACACCTTTAGATCTAAATAGTCCCAAGAAAATACATCAAAAAATTATACCATTAAAGTAGTTTATTTACCTTTCATCTAAGGGGATAGAGACTTCGACAACTTGACCATTTATGGCTTGTGAGTTGTGCCAGTGTTTATAATTTCAACACATGTTTCTGTGGGGACCATTGTTGGGTTTTTTGCGACATCATCACGATCAAATAACTCTTCCAACAGTATGAGACCTCGCGGCATGTTATTGTCTTTTAGCTGCAACACTTCAACCTCAGTGGCCTCAATTACTTGATCATTCTCATCATACACATCATGAATATGGGAATGCAAGAATTCATCCTCCATTTGCATAAAATTAATACTTATCATCCCAAAACACCTGCCAATATCTGAGATTGTTAAGGACAACTAGACATTGCTTGCCATTAATTTAAAACTTCTTATTGGAGTGGATGGGGATCTTAAACATGCTTGTTGCAATGGCAAGGGAATCAACCATAAAATTTTGACTTCTAGGAATCAAAGAAAATTTATATTTTGAAAAATATTTTAGAATATCAAGGACAACATTTTGATAAGTTCACATCCTTGGATGCTTGGCCTAGTACTCCCCTTTTACCTGTTTAATCACCAACTCAAAGTTGCCATAAACTGAAACCTTATTTTCTTCTATCTTTTTGAGAATTTTAAGGCTGACAATCAATTCTTCATACTCTGCCTCATTATTTGAGCAATCAAAAGCCAACTTCTATGAGATTAATATTACATTGCGAGGGACTTTACTTGCCTAATTGAAGGGATCATGAATGCACATGCCAATCCCAACTCCTTCCTTTTCCAATGCTCCATCAAACTGCAGGGTCCAAAGACCATCTTCTTCATTAGGAAGCTGAAATTTTGAGGCCTGATTTATTTTACCTGTTGAAGGATTACTCACTGTCTTGACAATTTCTGTTTCTTGCACTAATTCAACAGTCCTTTCAGATGAACTTCCAGACTGCAAACTGTCTACATCTTTTTTCTCTTTTTTTGCAATTAAATCCTTATGTAAACTACTTATAACTTCTCAAACTTATGAAATGTCAACAATATGATTGTCATCATGTACTGAACTCATATCATTATACAAAATAAAAGACTTTAAGTCGATATGTACAACATGAATAGGCTAATTATTAGGTCTCTCTTTTCTACAAATCATAAACTTCATCTTTTTCTCTCGGTATAATTTTCAACTTTGCTCCCCAAGACTGAGGGAGTAGCATGCCAAACCGTGGAGGAATATCAACAACAACCACATCCATCAACACATTCTTGCCTAGAATCTGGTCTAGAGACACTATCAATCTTTGATAAGACCGAGACGCTTCACTCTTCCTGAGTCAAAAGAATATAGATCATGATATGGTCGAGTGATATCTAATCCCTTTTTGTCGATAATGGCTTTAGGCATAAGGTTATGGGAGGCCCAAGAATCTAACATATCGTTATGAAGGATAAAATCATGGATTTTTAGAATAAGGTAGAATGGCAGGACTTCACTATCTTCTGGAATCCCATCTACAGCTAGACCAAACAAAATTGCAGGGTGATCATCGATGACATTAAGCATATCTGACATTTGATCTCCCTTTAACATCTTGGCAATTTGAAACTTATATATATCATTATTGATTACTTTAGTTACATGGATAGAAACTTTCAACCTAGGGATTTCATTCTCTAAACTAAACAAGTTAGATTGATTCTCTAGCTATTTTGAAGTGGTGTCCCTCTTTTCAGGTTGTCCTTTGGTATAAGAATCCTTTCTCTAACCTTCAATTTGAGTCTCCTTATTCTTCCTTGCGTTGCTGGTAAGCTTCCTTGGTCTTGTCCTGACTTAGAACAATAATATCCTTTTCTTTTTTTTGATTGACAGGGGTTGTTTCTTTGTCTTGGGCATCTCTCTAAGCACTTTTCCTCTTTTCATTCAAGGTAATATTCACATTTGTACTCCTCAAACTATACTTATCTTGCACATAGCTGAGAGCATTCTAATAGCCCATGTTAGGCCCCTATAATACTAGTGTAACCCCTTATTATTATTAGTACAACCCCCTTATTATATTGATGTACCCATGTAGTGCCCATATTGTTACTATTGTGCTCCATAGAAG
>APFE030065993.1:14000-57646 GCA_000404065.3 Pinus taeda | reverse complement strand
TCAAGGGAAAGTTTTTACAGAAAGCTATTTATGAGAAGGAAATGTTGGCAATACTCCATGCACTTAAGAAATGGCGATCCTACCTAATGGGAATAAACTTCAAGGTAAAAATGGATCATGATAGCCTTAAATACCTTTTAGAACAAAGATTATCCTCTGAAGAGCAACAAAAGTGGGTCACAAAGATGTTGGGTTAGGACTTTGAAATCATCTACAAAAAAGGGAAGCAAAATGTGGTGGCAGATACACTCTCAAGAAAGTATGTGGATGTAGAAGCATTGTTGTGCACCATTTCTATTATCCAACCAAATTGGATAAATGAAGCAAGGGACGAATGGAAGAATGATGAAGAAATGTGGGCACTTATTCGAAAATTACAACAAGATTCCAGTATGTTTGCTACATTTAGCTGGCAAAATGATTCGTTATGGTACAAAGATCACTTATACCTCTGTAAGAATTCCCAACTAAAACAAAAGATTCTATGGAATTGCACACTTCTCCCTTGGGAGGGCACTCAGGATTTTTAGAAACTTACCACAGGGTTAAGAGGAATTTTTTTGGGATGGCCTTAAATCAGATATTCAAAAGTTTGTGGTGGAATGTTTGGTTTGCCAACAAAATAAAGTTGAAACAATTAAGACACCGGGTCTATTACAACCTTTATCCATTCAAAGCCAATGTTGGGAGGAGGTTTCAATGGATTTTATCACAGGTTTACCCAAGTCTGAGGGAAAGAGTGTCATCATGGTGGTAGTTGATAGAATTACCAAGTATGCACACTTTTTTGCATTATCACATCCATTTAAGGCTAGTACAGTTTCCACTGCATTTATGGAAACAATTCAAAAGCTACATGGAAATACAAAGATTATTATAAGTGACAGAGATCGCATTTTCACTCGAAATTTTTGGACAGAATTATTTTCTTGTCTTGGTACTCAGTTAGCTCATAGCTCATATTATCATCCTCAATCTTATGGGCAAACTGAGATAGTAAACAAATGTTTGGAAGGATATCTTCTTTGCTTTGTATCTAATAAACAAACACAATGGGTCAAATGGTTGCCTCTGGCTGAATGGTGGTATAACACTTCCTTCCATACAGCAACAAAAATAACCCCATTTATGGCACTTTATGGGTATCAACCACCATCCATCACATCATATTTAAGAGAGAATTCTAAGGTTCACGCAGTGGAACATCACATCGAACATCAACAACAAGTCCTCCAAATCTTAAAGGATAACCTCGTGTTGACACAGAATAGAATGAAACAATAGGAAAATCAACATCGCAGGCGAAAGAAGTTTTGATGTAGGTGATTGGGTATTCCTACAGCTACAACCATATAAGAAAATGTCCCTCAAGCAAGCTAAGAAGGATAATAAATTATCCCCAAAGTATTATGGTTCGTACAAGGTGTTTCAAAACATTGGTACTATGGCATACAAATTGGAGCTTCCTACAACTTCTCGATTGCACCCAGTTTTCCATGTTTCATGTTTAAAGAAGGTTATAGGCAACAAACTCCTAGTTCAAAAAATATTGTTGGAACTTGACGAGGAAGGAAAAATTATATTGGAACCGGAAGCAGTCACAGGAACAAGAACTCGACAACTACAAAATCGATCAATTTCAAAGTATCTTATCAAGTGGAAGAACTTATCTGCTGAAGATTCCACATGGGAGGATGAGAATTTTATGTAGAAGTATCCAGAACTACTCAAGCGTTGACGACAACACCTTTTTTGAAGAAGAGGGGCATGTTGGGTCCCTATAATACTAGTGATTACCCCATTACTATTGTAGTTATACCCCTTATTAATATCGTTGTGCCCCTATTTTCCCCATATTGTTATTACTGTGCCCCATCAAATCCCTCTATTGTTATTTTTGTGGCTTTATATTATTATTGTTAGGTCGGATAGGTTATATTGTGACTCTTTAGACTCCTATATATAGAAAGGAGGTTTTGTCATTTGTATCATCCAAGAATTGTTCATTTATGTAATGTAAAGGAGGTTGCCCCCTCGAACAGGCTGAATTCTAAGGCATTGATCTATCTTTTCTATCTTTTCTTGAGCTGGTTCATAACACCCCCCCTCAGAAAAGGCTGAAACTCTGGAATCAGACTCTACTCAAAAAACCTAGAAAAACGCAGGAAGCTTTTCTGAAATGTCCAAACTCCAAAAATCACCTCCTTGGGGTTTTGTATAGTTCCTCAAAGACGCTGATGAAACTGCTGCTGAAATGCTGATGAAAATGTTGTTGAAATGCTGATGAATCTACTACTGGAATGCCAATGGAAATACCTTACCCGAGCACGCACTCGAGGTCCCCCGGGGCTAAGGGTGAGATCTCCGAATGGAGACACTTAATGCACTAAATAGTGCTGCAGACTAGTTAAATAGGAAGCATGCTCTAAGTCAAAATGACTATCACAAATTCTCATAACTAGAATGATCCCAAATGAGGGGGTTCCTCTCTATTTTATAGCCTCTGCCTCTCACAATCCCTAGGCTCAATTTTTCTTGCATGATCCCCTTCTTTCCATGTGTTCCTTCCCTCTTGCGAAGTCCCTCCATGTGTCTGTGTGGGCCCCATCTCTACGTCCCGCTCCAGCCCCCTTGGTTCCCCTTAAGTCACAATGTTGTCCTACCTAAGATGTGACTTTTTATTCTAAAGTGAGTTATGTTCCCCCCTTCCTCACTTTTTATTTACAAATAACTGTAGAAGGAAAAAATCGAACAAAGTTGAATATTCCAATTGGCCATAGCTAATTAAGAATATTATAGCCTCCCCCGGCAAAGTGTTGCTTGTCCTCAAGTGACTGAAGTGCTTGATGCTATAAGATGTCCTCACTCTCCCAAGTTGTATCCTCATCCGACAAATTCTTCCACCTCACCAAGAATTCCCGGACCATCCTACTCTGCAACCGTCTCTCCCTAGAGTCAATGACAACCTTCGGCTGCAATACCAAATGCCCCTCATCATCCATGGGTGGTAGCTCATCTGTCATGGTCACCTACTGCCCCAATGCCTTCTTCAGGCATGATACATGAAAAATGTTATGAATCTTCCTGCCTTGGGGTAGCTCCAACTCATATGCAACCCAATCCTATGTATCACCCTGTATGGCCCATAAAAGTGGGGCTTGATCTTCTCATCCCCCTTATACTTCAGTGATGACTATCGGTATGGCTGAAATCATATCTAGACCATGTCCCCTACCTCGAACTGCCTCTCCACCCAATCCCTGTCGGCATACAACTTCTGCTAGTTCTGCATTGTAGCCATGTTATCCTTGAGAGCTCGGAGGACATCTTGACTCTCTTAGATCCAAATCTTGGCTCTAGGAGCCCTGCTATCACCAAACATCATGTCGAAAAAAGATAAAGGATGATACCCATATAAGGCATAGAATGGTGACATACCAATGGACATGTGATGTGAAGTATTGTTTCAGTACTCCCCCATATGCATCCACTTAAACCATGCTCGTTGCTGCCCACTGACATAATTTTGCAAGTACCCCTCCAACCAATTGTTAACTATCTCCGTCTGTCTATCTATCTGTGGGTGATAGCTGGTACTCAGTGTCAACTCCATCCCCACCAATCAGAAAAGATCCTGCAAAAACCTGCCCATGAAACGGCTATCCCTGTCACTGACGATGGTCTCAGGAATACCATGTAGCCTGAAGATCTCCTTGAAGAACAGCTTGGCCACCTATGCTATTGTATAATGTGTGGATATGGAAAAGAAATGTGTGAACTTCATCACTCGATCAACGACGAAAAATATAGAATCCTTGCCCTGTACCACGGGCAACCCTGTGATGAAATCCATCGAGATACTCTGCCATTTCCCCTCCGAAATGGGAAGAGGCTACAATAATCCTACAGGATGGCTCATCCTGGAAAACATTGCACTCCTGGATGTGCTGGAGTATGTCCTCCTTGAGGCCCTTCCATGAGAACCTCTCTCTAATTTCCATGTAGGTTTTGGTAAACTCCTGATGTCCTGCCAAAGGTGAATCACGTGATGCCTGGAGTATCTTCTTCTTGAGCTGAGACCCCTCAGTCAAGAAGATCCGGTCCCTGTAAGAGATGATGTCATCAACCACTTTGTACCTGTCATCTGCCACCTGCCCACTCAGAACCTCACATGCAAACCTATCCCTGGAGTACTCTACTAAGAGTCAAGCCCTCTAGTCTATATCTAAGCTCATAAGAGACAACATGGATGGTCTACGTGAAAGGGCATCTACTACCATGTTGTTATTATGCTTGACATACTGAATGTCAAAGTCATATGCTTGGATCTTACTGATCCACTTCCGCTGCCTCTCCTGTAGCTGCTTCTACACTAAAAATAACCTGAGGTTGTTGTGATCAGTCCCCACCCTATATTCGATGCACATCCTCAATGTACCATCCTTCTTCTTCACCAACACCACAGAAGAAGAAAAAGGACTCGTGCTCGGTCAAATGTGCCCAAGAGATAGCAACTCCTGGATAGCCTGCTTAATCTCATCTCGATAGGCCTTAGGGTGCCTATAGGGGGTGGCGATCACTCCCTGGATGCCCTGCTCAAGCTCGATAGTGTGCTCAAACCCCTGGTCCGGTGACTTTCCGGGCGGAATGTCCCTAAACACTATGGCATACCGGTCAAGGATGAACTGTATCTCCAGATGTACCGTCCACCCTGTAGTCCCTGCCTCTGATGCACGCAGCTCTACTGCCCACTCTATGTATCCCTTTCAGAAGACTGCCTCCATCTGATGAGTCGAAACAGTCTGAGGCGGATATGTGTGTTGTCCCCATATCTTCTCATGCCTCCCTAACTTCTCATCATCCCACTCCATCTCTAGGGTCTTCCAATCTGTCGTGACCTTCCCTAGAGTGATAAGCCACTGAACACCCAGTATCATGTTGGTGTCCGGAATATTGACCATGAAAAAGTGGTCAGTCAATGTGTAGGTGCCCATCATCACTGAAAGCTTTGGAACATAACCAGCACACGTCCTGGTCTGATCTCCGGGGACCAAGACTGAAAACCCATTGAAGCTCTCTGTCTGTATACCTCTCTACTCAACCATTTGGACATCGATGAAGTTGTGGGTTACCCCACTGTCAACCAAAACTAATACGTGTTGGCCACGTACTGTCCCTCATACGCGTAGCATCAAATACCTGGGAACTCCTCGCAACACTGCAAGGGGCCCTCCGGTGGGTGCAAAAGATGCACCACCTACTGCTGGTGGTGGAGGTGGCCAAGGTCCCTATATGGCATGGTTATCTCCTGCCTCCACATCCTCCTCATCATCCTCTTCTCCACTGCTCTCGGAGAAGACCTCAATAAAATGTGCTTTACCAGCAGCACATCTATGTCCTGGTGCCCATGGCTCCCGAAAAGTGAAGCACAATCGCTTCTTCTTCAACTCCCTCTTGGCGTCATCGTCAAGCTGTATCATCCTGGATTCCCCTTTGAAGGTGGAATCCTCACATCCTTCCCCTTAGACTGGAAAGTCTGTCTCTGGGGGTAGGGTGTCCGGGTCCTAGGTAAGACATCCTGTAAGTCCCGGGTCCTGCTAATAGCATCCTGGAGCATAGCTGTTATAGTGGATCGGACTAGACCCTGAAATGGTTTTTCTAACCCCTCAACATACATATAGACCCTCCGTGCCGTGGAGAGGTCTCGGACCATCACGGAGACCCTAAAGAAATCTGCAATGTAGGTCTTTGGGTTCCCTATCCATTTGAGCCTCATTAGCTCAACCAAATGCTACTCTGAATCCCTCCGATCAAATCACTCCATCAGTCTCTTGGTAAACTCGGCATATGATGTTACTGTGGAGTGTCCCAATGTAACCATCCCATGAAACCACCAATCCTGGGCCTCGCCATCCAAATGTAATGTTGCCACCTTGATGGCCTCTACCTATAACATTTGGTTAAGCTGGAAATAAATGTCCAACTTCTCCACCCAAGACTTTGTCGAGCTGTTTGATGAGCCATCAAACATAGGCAAGTGGAATCTACTCATTGCATGGTGGGTGTCGCAATCATGGTAATGCTGGTACCCCCTGTGATGATTGTGGGGTCTGCTATCCCACTAAAGCTAAACAAAATCTATGAATGAGAGGGCTTCCCTCAACTCTTGCCCATAGGCATGATACTCTACAAAATAATAGCCCATATGCCTAGGCTCTTCCTCTTGCTGGGCTTCAGCCCCCATGTTTTCTCCTAAGAAGGTGGGCATGGTAGAGTGTGTAGGGGCATGTGAGCCCCACTGTTGTGCAGTATCACACTGCTCTAGCAAGTGATGGGATGCGCCTGATCCCTCACGGATCTAAAAAACTCGTGGGCTTTCCCGTTGTCTAGCCTCTACTACTGTGAATCTCTGCCCCATCACCTCAATCTGCCTCGACAGATCCTGCACTAATTTGAGGAGCATATCCGCAAATCTCTTCCCATCCTCGTCTGCCATCTGCTCTGCATCCACTACTGGCTCTCTCTGTTCTGTGTCTACCACAAGAACACAATCTCCCTCTCCGTAGGTATTCTCCAGCTAATGCCTAGTGTCTTTGTATCTCTGACCTCTGTAACAGATATAGGGTTTTTCACCCGGTGTCATGGATTGCTAGCTCCACAAGCTGAGCCAAATCTATGCTCTGATACCACTATAATATCCCTAACCCAAAATATTCCTCAAAACCTAACAAAAACACCAACCAAATATGTGCAAATGATATAATAACCCAAAAGTGATAAAATAACAGTAGAACAACATATAATAATGTAAACCGGGAATATGGAAGATACACAAGAAATGGAGTGAGAAATGCTAAGCCATTTTATTATACTGAGCAATAAATGAGTACAAGAGGTGATTAAACAGATGGCACCTCGACTTGCACAAGGAAAGTGAAGAAATACTCTCAAAATGACAAGAACGGCCTCTATGTGGATGTTGTTGTTGTGTTGTTATTGCTGCTAGAAAACAAATGATGATTTGGGGCTGCTCCCCTCCTCAGAAAAAGTTGAAAATCTAGATTCATATTCTACTCAAGAAACCCAATAAAACCCAGAAAGCTTTCCTGGAATGGCCTCACACTAATTTGCGTCCTCGCTATTGGGAAACTATTGTGCTACTGGAAATCGAATGAGGATTTGGGGCTGATCCCCTCCTCAAAAACGTTTGAAACTCTGGAATCAGACTGTACTAAAGAAACCCAGAAAAACCCAGAAATATTTTCTGAAATGGCCTACCCCCGAAAATCACCCCCTAGGGGTTCTGCGCAGTTCATCAATTATGCTAATGAAACTGCTACTGAAATGCTGATGAAACTGCTACTGAAATTCTAATGAATCTACTGCTAGAATGCCAATGGAAATACCTTGCCTGAGAAGGCTCTCAAAGTCCCCCGGGGTTAAGGGTGAGATCTCCAAACGAAGACACTCAATGTACTAAACAGTCTGCAGACTAGCTAAACAACCAACATGCTTTAAGTCAAAATGACTATAAAAAATGCTCATAATTAGAATGATCCCAAATGAGAGGGTTCCTCTCTATTTTATAGCCTCTGCCTCTCACAATCCCTAGGCTACCCTTTCTCTTGCGTGATCCGCTTCTTGCCATGTGTTCCTTCCCTCTTGCGTAGTCCCTCCATGTGTCTGCGTGGGCCCCATTTATACATCCCCCTTTGGCCCCCTTGGTTCCTCTTAAGTCACAATGTTGTGCTACCTAAGAAGTGACTTTTTATTCTAAAGTGAGTTATGTTGCCCCCTTCCTCACTTTTCATTTACAAATAATTATAGAAGGCAAAAATCAAACAAAATCAAATATTCCAATTAGCCATAGCTAATTAGGAATATTACGGCCTTTGTGATACTTTAAGGCTTTGATTATGTAGTCTAGGGTGGGAAAGCAAATATTCAAAATGAGCATGGCAAGGATGAATTCATTTATCATATGATAGATAACATAAACATGAAATTCCTAACAATACAAAGATTAAGCTTAAGAATTTTGTTTAAAACCTCTTATGAAAATCACTGAAGATCATAGATATGGAAAGGGGATGTAGTTATCATTCGTATAAGATATTAACAAAGGAAAAAATTATCACAAACCCATACAACAAAAATTCCTAGATAATAGTTGCAACTGGCCTTTGATTTCCTGTAAAAAGATGACGAATACAAGGTCCAAGCCTTTCACTCTCTATTGTCCAACCCTGACTATGACTACAAAATAGATGCAAATAGACAAAACAACCGTTTCCCCTCTCTCAGGGTCGAATCCTCCAGTTTAGTAACTGATTACATGAAGTGCTCAACAAACCTTAATGTCTAGGGAGATTAATACAAATACTCCTTTTAAACTTTGACTAAATTGTTCCTCATAAATGAGGCCTAAAATTACAAGAAAATTACTCTAACAACCTCATTTAAATTCAATTACATCATTTAAACTAACAAAAGAATAATTAAATCATAAAAATCCAAGATTCACTAAAGAAAACACAAAATTTGGGCTAATAGGGAAAAGCGCAGCAAAATATTAGCACCATGTTTTACCCCACTTTTGAAGGCCTTCCACTACTGCCAATGTCTCATTGGAAATCTGTGGATGTCTAGTTGTCATTAGACTTCTGAAGCAAGTAAAATGGAGCTTCGATTACAGAGAAAAACACATTCTCCCATAAGTACACCAAAAGAGCAGCGTCTGGTCTGAAAACGTGGCAGAAAGTGGTTTTTTGACCTCTTTTTTGACTTTTTCTCCTAACCAGTTTGTTTTCATGTTTCAAAACATTGATATCTGAGATCCTTAGAGAAAAATATATCCATGTATATAGAGTTTTAGGCATTTGGAGCGCTGAGGGAAAGGCCCAGTGCATTGAATTAACCCTCACAATCTACCAAAGGTCACAAAAAACCAAAAAATTTCAAAACTTCCTCAACATTTGCTGAAAATTGGTCCAAGGCACCATGGGATGATATTTCAAACAATGAGGGAAGATTCAGCAAAAAAATCAAGTTTGTCCTTATCCTTTTGCCTCTTTAGGGTTTTCCTTAACTTGTTCTTCAAATGCTTGATTTTGACTTGGGAGACCTTGTTGTTAGTGAAATAATGCATGGACATGTGCCTCTGAAGTTTAATGGCCCCGTTGGATTTATTAATGAGCTCATCCAAGTGATCATTAACCCTTTCTAAAAAGTATACCTTATTTTCCTCAAACTCTTCCTCGAAAGACTTGGCAAAACTTCGCTGCTTCATTGGAGAAGATGGCTCAATGATGTGCTCTTCTTTCATCCTCAATCCTCTTGTCTTCAACCTCCTAGGATTGAGTTGAAAAGTTGTGGCCTAAATATCCTCTAGATTTATGACTGTCTTACCCTTGAAATCACCCTTTTCTATCATTTTTTGAATTGTTTGTTCTTTTGTTGAAGGAAGAAATTCACAAACTCAGCCTTTGACAACTTACCTTTCAAATCTTTAATCTCAACCTCGTTTTATTGAAGAATTTTCGCCAAATATTTGGCCTCTTCATGAATCTCTAAGTCTGGCATGTCAGTGTCAAAATGACCCTGTTTTTCTTCATCCAATTGTGTCTCATGCTACTGGGATGATGTAGGCTTGGCCCTTTCAACAATGTATGGAGAAAACACAACACTTTTCACTCTTGTGTAGGTCGTTATTGCGTCTTCCCTAGGAGTTATTTTGATAGGTATTCTTGTGGAAGCCACCTCTTGTTGTGCTAGAGAAGATAAAGGAGTACAATGACTACTTGACTGAGTTGGAGAGTGAAAATAAGATGTTGACTAAAGGAAACCATCCCAAGAAAAGTTAATTTGTGACAACTAATGGAAAACCAAAATATTCACTATGACATGATGGAGAAAACTAGCATTATGATCTTCTCCCAACATATGTACCCTCTCTTCCATCTTAACTATGCTTTTTTGAAGGTAATGAGGTAGGTTGAGGGACTTCACACCAATGAAATGCATCAAAAGCCTCACGTGATACTGATATAACTTGGAGAATCTACCCTCACATGTAAAGTATTTGATGATCATTTTCATGAGAGTGGCATATTTATCTAGGAGATGTCTGAAAGGAAAGATATGCTTAGGGTCACTCCTGAATGTAGGTTTTAGGTACATCTTATAGTTTTCAAGGTTGAGGTCATTCCTCTTCAATGAAAGTTCTCTAGTGTTTGTGATCCCTGTAGCTGTAGCAATGGTCTCTGTTGAAAAATTGAACACCACTCCACCAATGGTCATGTCATCTCTCCTCAAACTAGTGGCAAAATTGTTGGTGAGTTTGTCATTAAAACCATGTTCTTCAATTCTTTCGAGAAAGGCAAGGAAACCAGCATCCTAGAAGGATTTCTTGACAAAATGAGAAGACATATGTCGTGTGATGAAGTTGTCTCATACCTACTGATTAGACCTCCCTTATGTCTCCTCTGTTCAGTGGTCCCTAAATTCATATGTAACCCTAGCTCAATGGAAGGGGAAATTAGGGTTTTGTGAATGGAAAAACAAGGGATTTAGGAAGCTTTTTAAATTGAATGAAATGGAGGGGTTAGGGGGTCTCTAAATTCTAGGGAAAATTTAGGGAGATAAAGACAGATGTTAGGGAGTAAGAAAAGGTGGAATTTCATGGAAACGATGAGGGGAAGGGGTCTAAAAGAGAGAAAAACAGTCGTAACCTAGGAATGTAGGGTCTCGGTTAAGATTTCGGGAAAAAGGGAGTAGATGAGAAATAAGGGTGTGGGAATGGGTCTATGTGGATATATGGTACATGTAGGAAGTGAATGCGTTGTTTTTAGAGGGTTCTTCTCAATATGGAAACCATAAAGACCATGAAAACAAGAAAACCCTAGAAGAGGGAAAACTATCTTTCAAGCACAAACTAAACCAGAAGTAAGCTAACACATGATCCACTTACTTGTAAATGATAGCTTAAAACCTATATTTTAATCTAGAATTGACTGAAGTGGAGTTTCGATCCCCTTGAGAAAAGCACAACAAGCTTGGGATAAACGCAACAAAAGCACAACGTTGGCCAAATGAGGCACTTTGGTAGAAAGATAATGCTTCTGTGACAGTCTCAAAGCTGCTTGAGAATAGAGAGAGGTCTCTTGGAAGTGAAATGAGAAAATGAGAGGTTCTTTGGTCTTTTATTGCTTTGAAAAATCGATTTCTCCATGGGTGGTGTAGTGGGCCTACCATGTACTTTGACATTTTCTCTTGAAAATGCATCTTTGGAACTTTATAATTTATAATACATCATATTGAAAATAGAAACACTTTTTGAAAACTATATTCACACTTTTTCCATCACTACTCCTTGAAATGATGACTTTGATAGTGTAGTGATTGGTTTTTCTATGATTTTTGACCCTATGACCTAATTATGACTTGACATGGAAAGAATGAGAAAAAATGATGACCATAATGACTATGACACCATTACAACAAGGAATAACTGACCATGATGACGTCCATTGACCATGAAGGTGAAATGAGTATTGATGCCCTAGCTAACCTAACTAGTGACCAAATTTTTATTTGAACACCTACTGAAACATAAAAATTTGATCTAGGACCCTAAAAAAACATTGAAAGATAAAATTTGATCACTGGTGACTAGAAGGAATCAAAGACACTAACATTGGCTCTAGCTACGGATGGAAGCTGCTTTAAGATGTCTCAAGAACACCACAGACCATGTAGCCTAATCCATTGGGCATGGAGTGGAAAACAAAAAGACCAAACTCAAAACTGAAGACTGACCAAAAAACTAAAGCTAACTTGGACTATAAAAAAGAAATTGAACATTTCAAACCAACAGCTGGTCAAAGAAGCCTTGTGGCCTTCTCCTTGGGCTTTAATCTCCCATGATAGCTACTTCACACTCTGACAAGAAAGTAAAATGGTATATACAATGATAATGAAAATTTTCAGAAATTCATCAAGTAAGGTAGTGCTTGAGAAGGCTACCATTGATTTCTCCCCCTAAATAATCTTAGTGAATACCCACTAAGATTAGTCACTACCCACCACTTTCATTTTGAGTTGATCACATACTAGTTGAGGGCCAATTGCTTGTCCTGTTTTTGGAAAAGGTATCAAGTGACCACTCTTAGGTAAATTATCTTAGCTTATAGGTGACCATTGTGGGAAGCAACAATACTTGGATTATGTTTCCATGGACGTCGGTACACTCCTCAATGTCCATCTTTATAAATGATTTTCTCTGAGTACATGAGTATCATCCATCTGATGGGCTTGAAACCCCCATTGATGGTGGCTGGTAGAAAGGTTTGAGTGACTTGCATTGAGTGAACAAGATATGTAGGTGTCTAGGAATGTTTTATTTTCTTACTACATGGATGTGTGGATTTCAAAGTACTTGAGACTTTTTTATAACATATTTATTTCATTTCTTGAATAATTTTTTCTTGTCATTTCAAATAAACACATCTATGGCATTTGGTAAAATGAACTACATATGCTTGACATCTTCGAACACTTAATTTAGCATTCATTATTGCAAACCTTGGCCCAAAATGTTAGTCTCAAAGACTTGAAAGTCATTTTCCCATAGAAGTGGGATTTTCTTCCCTTACAATTGACAAAATGGTAAGAACACACATGCCCTCTCATGCATTGGTAGTTGTTTTGGCTTTATTCACAGAATCACTGCTTTGATCCATTCAAGGGACTCCCCTTTAGTCACATTCTACTATTAAATATTTATGATTCACTCACTTTTATATTTTGTATTATACTATGCAAGTATGGATATTGATCAACCACATGAGGAAAAATATGTGCCCTATCAAGTTGGTCAACCACTAGAGGAATAGGATGTGCCCTATCAAGCTCATCAACCATTACAATACTGAGATGTGCCCTCTTGAGTTGGTATGGTAGTAGGGAGCTTCAGTGGTTTGGAAAGGGGTGGAAGGTTTGCAAAAAGTTTGGATGCAAGAATAATAGAGGAACTTGGGGAGCTGTTGAAGCCCCGAAAATTAGGTCTACAACAAGGAGGATACCCACCCAGTCCGAACCTTGGTTACCAGCTCCTTTTCCGTTTAGTATAGTGGGTCCGACTAGGAATATGGGACTAGTTTCCCAATATATGTGTGTGTGTGTTGAGAATTGATATTTCCTTTCTAATAATTCCTAAGTAGAAAGTTTTTATTCTAAATATAATGTAATTGTATTCTAATGAACAGAAATATCTAGTTCTAAAATAACTCGGGATGTAATATTTTTGTTATGCAATCTAAAATGGTTTCAAATAACAATTGGTAATAAAGATCATTCAACTACTATGAGAAAAGAATTCAATAAGGATAAACCATTTCGTATAAAAGGTTAGATGAAACAATTATGAAAAACGTATTGCATAATAAGTTTATCATATATTAAACATACATAAATAGCTATCACCGTACATAAGTGCCAAATGATAACTGAGGCATTCACACATTCATATATAAATAACTGAACATGAATATCACCTTAACACATAGGCAAAAAATTTAAGAGATAAAAGTACCATTTATAACTAGTTCTACTCATGAGCTTCAAGCAATAATGATTTATCTCTTCTTAATCCAACATCCACCAAGAGTACACAAGTGTGACATCAGTAGTGGATATTAAATGCAGATAACAATAAATCCTATTCCATTCATTCATTCACCAAAACCTCCTTTGAGGATGCAAAAGTGCATGTTCTAAGGACAAGTTTTCGACAAATTTCAGACCCTTCTCTAAATGCATGAGAAGGGTTTAAATACTACTAACTAAATGTAAAAGTAATTTATTACAAAAATGTAGGATGTGGTTTAAATGACCGTCCTTATTTTAGGCAAAAATTAAAGCAAAATTAAAACTAAAACTGAATCTAAAACTAAAATTAACAACTAACTATTTGTGTATCTGTTCCTTGTAACTGCAAGTATTCAACATTTGCTTGAGGAGAGTTGGCTAGGCGACTTCCGACTTTAGCTGTCCTGCAAAAACAACATCAATAAGAGCTGGCACCATCTTCTCGGTAGAATTGATGATACATTTGAGAGTCATGCACTGGCTGTATGATTTTACCAAATACATCCAGTAAGAATCCCAATTCATCTTAGTTAATCTTTTGATGGATTCTGCCCTTTCTCGGGCCTTCTATTTCCAGCTTGTATGTGGTTGTTGTACATATCTTCATATCACTTGAGGATATCTCTGATAAATACCACTGGTTTTAGAGTTCAAGTTTTGCTTTTCGCCTTTAGCACTTTTTCCTACAAATTTATGTATTTACAGGTGATTGAGTGATTAGAGGCTTTCCATCTTGAGGGGTTTTGCCCAGCAATGTGCGATTAGTGCTAGGCGCTAATCGTGCATCGGAAAATGCCTCCGATTCTCGATCTGGGCTTCCCTAGTGCGACTTTCGCCTCTTGCGCACTTTTTGTTAGAGGATGTAAAGCTTAAATTTTGTGAAAATAACGACTCCATGAGTTTGTGGTTCTGAGCTTTAATTTCTCTATCCATGATATCAGCATTATCCAGTACCCATTTGACCATGTCCATATGTGGAAGATTTTTGGGCCTCGCCGCTATCCAGTGCAAGAACGCACATGCTAGTTTTGTAAGAGATGCCCCAGAAGACCCTTGTGAGCCTGCAGTAGCCGTAACCTCCATTACCTTGTGATTTTCTTCCTCGAGTAGACTATACATGCCTTCCCAAGTAGTAATACCAGGATCTTTGTTACAGGTGGTGTTTGTGTACAACGACGTCATTTCTTTATGTTCAAAACTCGGAGCTTTACCCTTCTTTCCCATAATATTCTGAACACTTCTATGTATACTTCTCTACTCTTTGCTCCTATAGTTTACAAACAAGGCAAGAGTAATAATAAGAAAAAGGTGACAGTAAAGTTTTAAATGCCGAAACCAAATAAAATATTTCACCTTACGTGAAATGGCTCCTCGATCAGATCAAAACCATATTTCATTAATGATCACCAACTAACTCATTGATTAACATTAACGCACATAATCGGGCCTTGGTTTATGGAAAAGGATTTTTCGAACAACGTGCCTTGAAGATCTGCGATAAGGTGATTTTACGATTTTCTTTGCAATATCGCAGATCACAATATCGCAGAATTGCAGAATCGCGGAATCGCAATATCACTAGTTTGTAACGTATGACCATCATCCATTAATGTGTTTTCTGCAAAATGCAATTTGTGACATGTGCCATCGCATATCAGCAGTTTGAGGCATTTCAGCTTAAGTGATATTCAAGAGATGCGATGCGATGAGGGTCCTTT
This sequence comes from Pinus taeda, assembly GCA_000404065.3. Classification (NCBI taxonomy): domain Eukaryota; kingdom Viridiplantae; phylum Streptophyta; class Pinopsida; order Pinales; family Pinaceae; genus Pinus; species Pinus taeda. Next base: position 42,281 of record APFE030065993.1, on the reverse strand, counting down.
GACGCATGATTTTGCATTGCGATTTCACAATCTTAGAATTCAGCTTGTAGAAAGGCTTCCATTACCTATTTTGTGATGCGATGTGCTTTAAGGAATGATCTTATTCTAACATATGATAAAACTTAAGTCTTTTTAGATTTTTCTAGAGTATTCTCATAAGTTTATGATAGTAAGTTTTATTGAAAACGAAAATACAAGCACTAATCAATTTTTTAAATTTTTGAATAAGGGTCCCCACTTATTTAGTATTAGTGATCAAACTAAATAAGAAGGGGGGTTGTTGCTGGCCACAACAATTGGCGATTCACTTGGAAGAACCAATTATCTCTGCTTTTCTTTTGAATTTTCTGAACTTCCAAAACAGAATTTTTTTCTAGAAAATCAAACCTTATTATAGAAAGATAAAGTATATCATGCTTTTAGCTGCCTATGATAGTTTGTTTCTTCTATGTTAACTTTGGTTATTTACTTCCTCAAGCTAGTCATTGTATCTACATCAGTCACTACTTGGTTTATAAAGATAAAAACAAAGCCTTCTTTGTAAATCAATTTTAAATATGCTCATTTGTCGTAGGTAGAGCCTCTGCTGCCAACAGGCATTTATAACCTCGACAAGGTTACCTGTTACCCAACAATGATCCTGTATCCCACTTGGATAAATATACAATTTTCAAAGGGAAATCCATATCCACACTTATTGTTGTTATTTTCTTTTAATCCTTAAAGAACAATGCCTTCATTTGCTAGCCAAATTAAGATAGTGCCATTCACTTGATTTATAACTTTATTGAACAAGCTAGCTCGTGATGAGACCCCTTGTCTTTTGATTGCAACAATCTAGAGTCATTGCCCTATTGTGGTATGCAGTTTTGGAAAAGTTAGCAAGCTATAATATCTATGATCATGATAAGTCGGCTAGTGGTGAGACCTCTTATTCCTTAAGTTTAAAGTGTATCGTTGGGTTATTCCTTGAAGCTCGTAATTCCCTAGGTGGGGAAGTAGTCATTGTTTCCTTAAGAATAGATCTGGACAATAATGGTAGAGTTTTTGGAAAGACCTTTTCTACAGAGAATCTTCATTTTGTTATTGATACCTTTCATTTGACTGATATAAAATGATTTCTCACTAAAGGTTGCTTTTTATCAAAATTTACAAGGTTGAAACTAGTATCATATTTAGGCTTATAGCCTTTGACTATATCTTTGAATAATAATGACCAATTTTCTAAAAGAATTCTATTTATACAAGCGAAAAAACAAAATCCAGAAGAAATACTTGTCATTTTCATGAATTCCAAATGTAACCATTTACAACTAGTTTTATTATGAAAATAAAGGAAAAACTAACCTACAAAAATAGAAGATGATCTCCTAAGGAAAGTATTTGTTGAGGATCTACCCATTAACAGGTAAAGATTCTCTTTTTCTTGTTAAATCCTGTAACTTAAAAGTAGATGGACCTATGAATTCTACAATTTGGAAAGGGCCAAGCCATATTCATTGAAATTTCATATGTTTTCCCTTTTCCTCATGAGCCTTGTCCCATTTTAAAACTAGATCTCCCACCTGAAAGTCCTTTCTGGATATCATGTTTGAATCAAAAGAAGCTTTTACTAATGCTTGGTGATGAGCATGAGTTATCTTAGCCTGTTCTCGTCGTTCTTCTAGCTTAAGTATTTCTAGCTGCCTTAGTTGTAAGGAAGAAGTTGGTGTTTCGTCTATATATTGAACTAAGGCCAAAGAGGGGATTGCTAGATGAGTTGGAAGAACCACCTCTTTCCCATAAACTAAACTAAAGGGAGAAGTGCCAATGGAGGCTTTCTGCATTATTCGGTCTGCCCATAAAGCATATATTAATGACTTGTGCCAATTTTTATGAGTTTGATCAATTGTTCGCTTAATGATTCTGATTAAGTTTTTATTCTTAGATTCAGCTAACCCATTCCCCTGTGGGTAATAATTGGTAGAGAATTTAAACTTAAAACCTCTTTTGAGTGCAAATTTAGTCATAACATTACCAGAAAAATATGATGCATTATCAAACACTAAAGCAGAGGGTAAAACAAACCTGGTGATTATGAACTGATCTATGAGATCAATGATGTGTTTGGCATTAGCTGTCTTGAGAGGAACTACTTCTACCCATTTAGTAAAATAATCTGTAGTTGTAAGGATATACCTATGTTGTTTAGAAGAATGAGGAACGATCTCACCTATTATATCCAATCCCCATTGATCAAAACGATGTTCAATGTTGACTAGTTGCAAAGGTAACGATGGTTTCTTTTGTTTCCCAGCAGCAGTTTGACAAACTTGACATTTCCTTACATAGCTATGTGTGTCTTTGAATAGTGTGGGCTAGTAATAGCCTGCGTGGAGGATTTTATGTGCAATAGCATCTCCAGCATAATGTCCACCTGCTGGTCCATCGTGGAGTTCCTGCAACACCTTTTCAGCTTCATATTTTTCAAGACATCTAAGGAGAACAGAATCATAATTTATCCTAAAAGAGTACATCGTTCACGAGCTAATATTTCTTAGCCTTCAATCTTAGAGCTCTTTTCTTTGTATAATCGAGGTTTGAAGGAGCATATCTATTCTTTAGATAAAAGATGATATCAACATATAATGATTCAACATCATTTAGGCTTGCCTCGTACATTTGTATCTTTGTAGATGATATTTCAGAAATAAGCGATGCTCTAGCCAGCATTTTGCAAAAGCCTTGACCTTTTACAATACTTGCTAGTTTGATTTCTACGTCATGTTCTTCTAAGGCAGTAACCCAATTGGCTCTTTTCTCACGCACATCTTTCTGTACTAAGAGATTTCTTACTGCTGGAAATGGTACTATGATTTTTGTATGGGTTTTTTTTTTTTTTGCTAAGTAAAGACTGAACTATTATATTAAAAAAGAGAAAAAATATTTACAAGAGGTATACACCTCTGAGAGCCATGGATCAGCTCTCTGTCAAGAAATTCACATTACAACTTATGTTTCTGCTTGTAAGAGCCAGAAAAAACAAAACTTCAAAAAGAAATGTCTGGAACAGAAATTGTCCAACCTGGACCAATTACACATGCCTAAGACAGACCAACAACCCACTAGAAGGATCCGACCACGAGATCAGAGACAGGGGACCGAGTTTACAAAGCTGCGAAGCTTCAGAGAATGGAAGCTATCGAACCAGGACTAAACAAAAAACAAAAAGAAACGGTTCGCCTGAGTACAGGCTTACCCCAGAGAAGTCGGTGGTCATTTGCTGCTGCCCTTTTTCGCCTCAGCCTCACGAGCCAAAGCTCTTTGCTTCCGTTCTTCAGCTGCCTAGATCAGGTTGGGCTCCCAGGAAACTTCGATACCAACAGGGACGCCCTCGATGCTGTCATAGCCAGGAGGCAGCTTGAGATAAAGTTTGTAGTCCAGCGAGTCTTCCTCTTCTTCAATTCGCAAGCCACTGCCAGGAGAATCCATCTGAGTCTTCATGGAGCCTTCAGCCGAGGACATGGGAGCTTTGCGTTTGAGGCTGCGAAGTTCTTTGGCAGCTTCCGCTTGCTCGGCCAAGGGAAATTCAGTGCTATCGCCCTCCATTCGGCTCTGAACCTCTGGGATGTAGGAGGTGTCCTGTGCCTTGGAAGAATTCTCAGAGGTGGTGGGCATTTTCTCCCCTGAATCCTGATTGCGACTGTCCTCCACCTCATCCTCCTCCTCGAAGATGACTGTAATGCGGGCTCGGATCACTGGTTTGTTAGTCCGACGATGATAGCAGAGAGTAGCTATTTGAACCACGTTATCCAAATCCTCGGAAGGCGTTGAGGCACCAGAGGGAGGCGAAGCGCACGCTAAGGGAGAAATCCTCTTCGGGCTGGTCGATCTTCTCTGTTTTGTGCCTCTGGACTGGCTAGAGTGACCTCCCCTACGAGGCGACTTATAACCACCGCGAGGAGCCATGAGTGGCGTAGTGAGCTTTACACAACTGAGCAAACAGAAATTGATTAATATATACCTGCGACTAATTCTGCAACTACCGCAAATCCCCTGCACATACGTCTGAGCGGAGCTCACAAGCCTGAACACTGGGCATGAGATGGCGACGCGGATGGGAATTCCGCTTGCAGAATTTCCCTGAACAATTCCCTGAGCAATCGCAGGAGTAAAACCGGAGCCGAGTCGCTTACCTGAACCATAGTATGGAGGCGCCATGATAAATGCTCTGGCCTCGGAACCTCGGTAATCCGCCTGTCTTGAAGGGCCTTTAATGCCCCTGTTTGTACTGGCACCCAAAACGCTATTAAAACCATGGACACCACCTGGCGGGAGCGTGAAGCCATGTGGCTTAGGCGTGGGGCTTGAATGCATTTCATATCAAACCGTAACACCCGCATCCGGGTGGTCTTGAACCTGCCTCTGAACATCTTTTTTTGAGAGTTCCTGGAAGGTGTACCATGCATTCCTTGATACAATACCTTGGAGGGATCCTTCAAAATGATTTTTTCCTCTTTCTGCTCCTATGTTAGCTAAGAAATCTGCTAATTTATTTCCGTCACGTCTGATATGATTGAATGTTGCAGCTTTGTTGTCCCTTAGCCAGGACTGAAGTAGCTCCAACCTTGCTACCATTCTCCAGCTTCTACTAATCTTCTGAGCCTCGGTGCCTTGTTGAATTTTAATAGCCATGTTGATTAAGATTTGAGAGTCTCCCTCCACAATTAGGGGGAAGAAGTTATCCTTTTGAGCAATGTTGAGACCTTTCCATAATCCTTCGAGTTCAGCTACATTGTTTGTATTCCAGCCAATGGAGCCAAAGAAGACTTTAAGCACTTGTCCAGTGTGATCTCTGATAAGTCCACCATATCCTGTAGCTCCCGGATTTCCCTTGGAAGCCCCATCAAAGTTTAGCATAAATGAATTGGGAGGTGGAGGGGACCAGTGAGAGGGAATATCCTTCTGTGTATTAATACTTCTTGCAGGAAAGTTGGTTGAGCTTAAATGAATTTGCCAATTATTCCAAATGGCCTGTTCCTTGTTGTTGGAAGGGAAATCCTCCTGAGACCAGCTTTTGATAGATAGAGTTTCCTGTATATTCATGACTATAGTCTGCCAAACTTGCTGCACATCCATTGAGTGGTCTTTGAAGATTCTGCGGTTTCTCTCTTTCCAGAGATTCCACATAACAATTCCGGGAATGATTTGCCATAGAGAATTTAGGATGCGGCTTTGAAACGGGTGCTGAGGCCAGTTTCGTAAAGTATTATTTACATTACCTATCTCGCGTCCTTCCTTTTGGCAGCGAAAGGTGACTTTCTCCCACATTTGCCTGCTAAGAGGGCATAATTGCATAAGGTGCACAGCTGTTTCCTCCTCCATTTTGCAGTTGAAGCATATAGAGGGTCCTTCGAATTTTCTTTTTCTGAGATTGTCCCAGGTGAGTATCCTGTTGTGGGAGAGTAGCCAGAGGAATGTAGATATTTTTGGCCAGATCGGGGGGTTCCATATTTTTTCCCAAAGTTTGTCCTTGATGAGATGACCTTTGATAATAATGTAATAAGCTTCTTTGGTCGTGTAGGTTCCTTTCTCTTCATAACCCCACCTTAATTTGTCCTGCTCGGTCGATTTAAGGATTTGTCTCTTTTGGAGCTCTTCAGCAAGGGAATGTTGGGCATCTTCTGTACTGTTTGGGATCAACTCTTGGGTTTTTCTCCAAATCCTATGATCTGAGTTTCCATTATCCTGCCAAAATTGATTTACCTTTTCCTGTTGGTGCAATTGGTGATCAGGGATTCCATGAATGACGTTGGCGAGGCTTGGGGATTGTTGCCAAGAATCCATCCAAAAACGCGCCATGCTCCCGTCCTTCACTTCCCAGAAACTATGACTTTGTATAAGATTTCTGTGCATAATCGCAGAACCCCAGATAATTGAGCCTTTGCTAGTTTCTGTCATTCTTATACGTTCCTCAAGAGGTAGATTGCTGGTATATTTAGCAGACCAAAATTTTGCCCATAATGTTTCTGGGAACGCTAGCCATTTCCACCAAATTTTTGCTAACATGATCGCATTGCTGTGTTCGGGATCTCTGAGGCCAATTCCTCCCACTTTCTTAGGGAGGCATGCTTTTTCCCATTTAATTAATGCCCATTTCCTGTTGTGACCAGAGCTGCCCCACAGGAAGTTACGCTGCAGCTTCTTGATGGCTTTTAGAACCCACTTTGGCGCTGCCAGAATAGAGAATAAGTAAAGAGGCATGGATTGTAAAACAGCTTTAATGAGCACAAGTCTGCTTGGCATGTTTAGGGAGCGATGAGTCCAGAGCAGAAGCCTGTTTTCCAGCTTGTCCAAAAGGATAGTCCAGGAAGAATGTTTCCTAGCTGACTCAATGAGAGGGGCGCCAAGGTAAGTGGATGGTAAGGACGCAATGGAGAATCCCAAGATTCGCGCTATGGATCGCTGAGTGGTCGGGTGGGTGTTAAAAAAGAAGATCTGAGACTTGATCCTATTGATGCAAGCCCCTGAAGCAGTAGAGAAAATGTTAAGCAGAGAATTGAGAGCTCTGGCTTCTTGAACAGAGGGGTGGCCAAAGATCATATTGGCGTCTACGAATTGCTAATGAGAGACAGTGGGCGCGCCATGGAGAGAGATGCCTTTGAGAGCATTGGACTGAAGAGCAGCTTGAAGGCTTCTTCCCAGACCTTCCGCCATAATTATAAACAAGAAGGGCGACAGGGGGTCGCCTTGCCTCAATCCTCGAGAGGGGCGGAAAGTGGCAGAGGGAATCCCATTTAGCAGAATGGAGAAGAAGGAGGAAGAGACCATATTCATGATCCATCGGATCCAAGGATATGCAAAACCAAAAGCACTCAAATTTTTTTCCATATAAACCCAGCTTATGCTGTCAAAAGCTTTGGAAAGATCAATTTTTAGAAGCATACCTGGTTTTTTTGCAAGCTTTAGAGAATGTATGATTTCATGCGAAAGAATTATTCCATCAGTAATTTTCCTTCCTTCAACATACCCTGATTGCTCCGGGGAGATGATGCCTGGCAATATTGGTTTTAGTCTTACAGCCACCACTTTAGAGACAATCTTGTAGATAATATTACATAGAGAAATGGGTCTGAATTTGTCGGGGGAGCTGGAGTTTTCCGATTTAGGGATTAAGGCTATAAAGGTGGCATTGATACCTGGATACATCCATCGTAGGCTTCGAGACTCTTCTACCACTTGCCAAACCTCCCATTTAATTAGTTCCCAGAAGTGATGAAAGAAGTTTGAAGAGAAACCATCGGGACCTGGAGCTTTACCAACTTTTAAAGATTTTGCAGCGGATTCCACCTCCTGAAGACTGATGGGTTTAAGAAGTAGGGTGTTTTGTTCCTCTGACACTAGGCGCGGTATATTCCTGGTTATGTTGTTTATGGCTTCATCTCTGTTGATATTTGGCTCTTGGCTCATATCTTTGAAATAATTGAGGAATTCCTTTTCTATATCCTCCTGGGTTTCCAGTTTGTCGCCTTGAGCGTTTATAACCTGAGAGATTTGATTGTGCATTCTTCGTTGCACTGTGGTTCTATGGAAAAACTTGGTATTCTTCTCACCTTCCTTCAGCCATCTGATGCGAGATTTTTGTCTCCATAGAACTTCCTCTTGTTGCTCTCGTTCCTGTAATTTACTTTCCAGTTCTTGTTCCTTGTGCGCCAGCTCCTCTGTCCGTCCTTCTAAGATTAGTCTTTGTTGGATGGATTTGAGATCCTGAAGGATCGATTCCTTCTCCTTAAAGATGTTGCCAAAGTTTTTTTTATTCCATTTCTTGATTTCTCCTTTTAAGAACTTCAATTTCTTTTGAAATCTGGCCATTTTGGATTGCTCTATGGGATTGTTGTTTTGCCAAGTTGTAGTTATGAAATCCTTGACTTCTGGATGTGAAAGCCAGAATGCTTCAAATCTGAAAGGTTTTTTGCTGTTGTTGCCTGGTCTTTTCCAATTCCTTTCTATGGGCCAATGATCTGAACCTGAGAAAGGGATGATGTGTGCTGCAAATTCACCTCCCACATGGATAGCATTGTCAGAGATCAAGAACCAGTCCAGACGCGACACAATCTACATAGGAATAATCCTTTTGTTCGTCCAAGTATAAAGGCCATTAGCTGTAGGAAGGTCTATGAGCCAGTTGCTCTGAATGAAGTCCTTTAGAAGTGTTCCATCTTTGTTGGGTCGACAACGTCCTCCTATCTTTTCTTCTGAGTTAGCTATCATGTTAAAGTCGCCTCCTGTTACCCACAACGGATGTAATCTGTCCCGATTAAGCCTGGCTATTGAATTTAGAATAGTTGCTTTCTGCTGCGTTTCTTGGGGAAAATAGACATTCGTTAAATGTCCATGAATGTTGGTACCTATGAGATGAAAACAGGCCTGAATGAAGCTTTTATGAGCATGAATATTAGTTAACTGAATCTTTCTGGCATCCCATAGAATTGCAAGACCTCCTGAGGCTCCTTGCGCTTCCACTGCTGTTACTTGGCATCCCGCCCATGCTTTAGCCGCTGCTCTTTCTATAAAGTTTAGAGAGCATTTAGTTTCTTGGAGAAAAAAAATTGCTGGTTGTTCTTCCATGATCAAGTTTTTTAGGAATTTTCTTTTCCTGGGGCTATTGAGCCCTCTTATGTTCCAAGAGATTAACTTCATTGAGAAGGGTTGAAGTTGGCGTTGAAGTACTTAGTGAGTTTGGCATATCTGCCAGACCCCACTAGAATTGCTCCAAGCTTGATAGTTCTTTCCAACTCTGTTTTTCTGCCTCTTTTTTTACTGTCTTTAAAAGCAAATTTGCCATCCCATTTGCTTCCAGTTTGTATTCCAAGGGAGTACTTCTTTTGTGCCTTGCTTAATATTTCCACCAAGTTGTTAACTTGTGTTTCTTGGATTTTTTCAAAGTTCCCTAATTTGCAAGCTTGTTCCATGCCGATGAGATCCAGTTGCCCTATATCAAATGTTTCACTGTCATCTTCCATGGGTTGAGTTTCTTGCGCCTGGTCTTCTACCTCCTTCCCTTTGGATTTACTCTGCAGAGGTTTGTCGATATCCATATCTGGGCTGCTTCCGGGATCAGAGATCTGTGGATTTTTTTCACTTTGCTGAGACGGGTTTGATTTCTCCGGCGCTGATGTTTCGTGAGTTGTCTTTTCCTTGCTGAGTTCATCTGGCGATGTCATTTTTGCTAGCGCTTCAAAACTATTGCTGGTAGAAGGGTTATGGTTCTCCCCTGGTGAGGATTTTGGAGGAGCATTTGGCTTCTTGTTGCTGCGTCTGCGGTTGGTCACTTTAGTGAAGCCATTTTGTTGCTGGGATTCGGGATTCAGTGGTGTTGCTTCTTTCTTATTCAGGGGACAATCTCGGAATAAATGGCCAATCGCATGACATTTTCTGCATCGAAATGGTACTTGTTCATAATCAATCACTTGGACCCAGTCATGATCCTCATGGAAAAGTATGACAGTGTCCGGCAAAGGTTGCTTTAGATCCATGTAAACACAGATCCGAGCGTAGGAGACATATGTGGTGGGTTTCACCATTTTGGTTTCTTCAGCAACTTTAATGAAATCTCCTATCATTGATCCAATGGACTTTAGAGAATCTTCATCCCAATATTCCCATGGCAACGAGTAGAGACGGATCCATACCGGCGCATAGCTAAGGTCTTCATTATCTGGATTGAAACGTGCTGCCCATTCTCTGAGATAGAGCCCAGCTGAGTTGAAAAAATAAGGCCCTCTATCAAATACTCTATTTCTATCTTCCAAGCAGTTGAAAATAGCTGTAAAGAAACCTTTGGGCCCTAGGAGAAGGGTTATTTCTCCCTTTGGCTTCCATTTATGATTTATCCAACCTCTTAGAGCTCTTTCGTTTGGCCAGAAGCCCAAAAATTTCCCTATGAGCGCATGATCATGCATGTATTGTATTCTTCCATTTATTCTTTCACTAGGCAGTTCAACTTCTGGTCTATGAGTGGCAACGGGTTTACAGGTGGACGAACTAACCTTTTGATGTTCATTTGAGCCTTGAGGATCGGCGTTTGTCTGTGGTTCCTGTGCGGATTTTTCTTGATTGGCTGAATCTGGATTTGCGTTACCTTCTGGTCCTTGCTGGCTTCCATCGACGGGCTTAAGGACTGCCCCCTCCCCCTGTGGGGGTATCATTGGGACCGCCTGATCTGCTTATGTCCTGGAGTACTGGCAGCGGTGAACAGTTCTGAAGATGCAGAGCAGGAGCTCTGCCGCCGCAGGCTTCCTGTCTGGAAACCCTAAATCTTCAAATCGCCTGCGCGCGCTCTCATCTTCCCGTGACCTTATGTACATGATCTGACTTCTCACTCATTTTTCTATGGGTTTTAAAGGGTTTGCAATATTTAATTGCTTTGAAAATAGCATAAGCTTGTTTCTCTACGTCTGAATAATTTAACTCAACCCCTTGTAGATTTGAACTGAAAAAAGAAATTGGGGCTTCTTCCATGCCTTGATTTGCTTGAGTGAGTATCGCAGCATACGATCTATTAGAGGAAAATGTATATAAAATGAAAGGATCGGAAAAATTTGGAGTTGCTAAGGATGGAGCGTTAACAATCGCTTGTTTAATCAAATTGAATGCTTCATATTCATCTTGGCCCCATTTGAAGATTGAGTTATTTTTAATCATTGCTTGTAAAGGAGATACGATTCTTGAAAAATATGGAACAAATCTCTTTACAAAGTTAATCTGGCCAAGGAAAGATTCCATAGGTTTCTTGTTGTGAGGCAAGGGTATTTCCGAAATGTCCTTGATTCTATCAGTATCAATATGGATTCCAGATTTTGACACTATGAATCCAAGAAGTTTTCCTTCACTTAATGCAAAAAAGGACTTTTTTGGGTTAAGTGAAATTCCATACCTTTGAAAACATTGGAAGATTTGTTTTAAATCTCTGAGATGATTCCATCGCTTCTTGGAATATATAGTTATATCATCCAAGTAGATTACTACTGATTTGTTTATTAATCCCTTAAATGCAATGTCCATGGCCCTTTAAAAAGTGGCATTAGTGTTGATCAGACCAAAAAGCATCTTTTGATATGCATAAGTACCCCATTTCGTTCTGAACATGGTCTTTAATTGATCATCAGGGTGGCGAAACACTTGGTTGTAGCCAGAGAAACCATCCAAGAAGGATATTAATTCTAACCGTACAACTGCTTGTAATATTTGCTCCATGGGAGGAAAAGGAAAATTATCTTTTTGGCAGGCCTTGTTAAGATTTCGAAAGTCAATGCAAATTATAATGTCTCTGTTCTTCTTTCTAATGGGAAGCATGTTGGAAACCCATTTAGAATGTCGAACGGGAAAAATAATTTTGGCTTTCAATAACTTATTGAGCTCAGATTTGATCTGGTCTTCTAGATTAGGATGGATCTTTTTCAGCTTTTGCTGGACAGGTTTTTCATCGTTTATCATTGGGATAGTATGTTGGATGATAGAAGTGTCATAAGCCTTAAGTTCATCGTAGTTCCAGGCAAAGACACTTTTGTATTGTTTTAAGAGACGAACATATGCTAATTTTTCTTCAGGAGCTAGGCCAAGGCCTAGGTTGTTGTTCTGCAGCTTATTACTAGTTCCTAGATTTATTAATTCATAGTTCAGAGTCGAACTTTGAAGTTTTGAATTGGTAGATAATTTGAATCGATCTTTTAAATCATATAGGTCTTCTAATTTGGGTACTGACTTTGGCATGGCATTATTAGTGCTATCTTGTTGCAATTATCTGTCATGTTGGTCCTCATCAATTATCTGATTGGTGTAGGATCCCTAAGATGTGAGGAAGCTTACAATATTAGGATCATCGATGAAAATTCTTCAATTGGTGATGTTATCAGGAATCGAGGGTCTAAAGATTAATTTGATTTAAAATCTATCAAGGCTATAGTCTTCTGAGGGAATGAGCTTGGAAGCTACGTTTGCTAGGAGGTCAGCACTAGCATTCTAGAGTCTGGGAATTGATGAAATATTGAATGCTATAAAATGTTTAGTTAGATCTTGAACCAAAGATTGGTAATGCTTTAAATTACCTGATAGACAATGTATAGTATTGCGTACCTGTCTGATAACAATTTCAGAATCTCTGAAGACTTGTATATATTTTATGTCTAATCTAATTGCTTTGTATAATCCTTGGACCAAAGCCTCGTATTCTGCAGTATTATTGGTGCAATCGAACTCGAGTCTGCAAGTTAGCATAGTTTTATTTCCCTCTGGACTGATTAATACGCATCCTGCTCCAGCTCCCTCGTTAGACTTAGAACCGTCAAAAAATAACTTCCAAAATAATGATTTATTTACAGGACTATCTATAAAATTAATACTTTTAGCACTATCTGTTTGAGAAAAAATTTCTACTTGAGATAAAATAGAATGTTCTAAGTAAGGTTAAGTATGAGCATTAAAATTTCCTAAGAAAGAATCAACAGAATAGTTGCCAATAATATTGTTGTTGTATGCTACAAGCTCACTTTGTCCTTCCAATTATGTTACTATGTATTTCTGATGTTTTTCTTGTTCAACCTTTATTTGATTTGGTTTACCATTGTAACAGACCCACATGTGTGACCAATCAATTGCAAAGTATCCATGATGTTTTTCTGACCAATCTCTACTAAGAATTAGGCCATAAAATTCTGGAATATTTGCAACTAAAATGTCGATAACTTGACATACCTTTTGATTAGATGATAGCCTTATGGTAACCTGATTTAATTTGTCGATCACCTCGACTTATGACTGATCTAGCTGAACTATGTGCACAACAGATTTATGAAGTTGAACATTTAACTTTGCACATATTGATTTAGGTAAAATATTAGATGAAGCTCCAGAATCAACTAAACAATTATGAAATTTTTTGTTGAAAACTTCATAAGTAAGAAGGAATGGGGGAGTATGAGATCTTGACCTTCCTCCAATTAAAGTGATATCGTTTGGATCAACTTTATTAGTCACATTATTTGGAGGTCTTCCAATCTCATGGAAAGCTTATGAGATTACAACGGTGAGTAGAGGTGCAACTGATACTACATGTAATTCTTTCAATAGTACCTTTCGCTGATGTTTTAACTTGCTCAATTCATAAAAAGCGATGTTAGCCCTAGTCCTCCTCATGTATTTTTTGATATTATACTCCATTTCATCTGAAACAATCAATGTTTTAGATGGAGTTGGTGAATCTGTTTGGACTAGGCTTGTTTGAGTGACTTTGGATGATGTCTTCTTTGCTGCGAATTTATCCTTAGGCATTGAGTTTGCACTCTTTGGCTTAGGGGTAGGTTGAGGAGGATCGAATTGATTTCTACTTCGAGTACTGACTGGTGATTCCTCTTGATCCTCTTCATCTGGGAGGATGAAATCCCACATACCTTGTACCTCTACAACTGCTTCTTCATCGGTAGGTTCTTCAATAGCACTTTCTTCTTCTTCTTCTTCTGATTCAACATTTGTAATAGCATTGGGAGGCTTTGAATCAGTCGAAGGATTTCTTCTATAAGGCTTGTATGGCTTTTTAGAAGAAGTTTCTGCTACTTGTTTCTTAATGTCAACCATTTTGTTAGACATGGCTTTCAAAATTTTGTGTAATCCTTTTAAATTTAATGGATCTTTCAATTGTTTCTTCTTGGGATCTTCCTTAAAAGTAACCTTCTTAGATTTTCGTTCAGCAACGGCTTTTTTCTTTTCTAGGGCTATGATACGCTTCTCTACCACTATTGCTTCCTTCATATTATCAACTAAAGTTGTTTTATTAGCTCTATCAACGAAGATTGCTATGTTTGATGGTAAAGCAGAGATGTACCATTCACTTCGCACTTCTTCACTACGCTTAGAAGCAATAGGAATTTTGTTCAACAGTTTATTGAAATGTGAGTTAAAATCTTTGATAGTTTCCTTTGACCTAGTCATAAGGTTAAATAGGTCATTGATCAGTGTCACCATAGACCTGTCATCATCGAACTTAGTCAAGAATTGTTCTTGAAAGATATCCCAAGTAGTGATAGATCCAGATGGTAATGAGAAATACCATGATCTGGCTGCTCCTTGCAGAGTGTAAGGAAAGAGTCGGACAACAGTGTCTTCATTAGTAACTCCATTGAGATTTATAGATAACATAAAGTTGTTTATATGTTCTTTCGCTAGCACGCCTGCTTCAGGATTAAACTTAGGCAGCCATTTTTCAGGGTGGGCCAGTAATTGACACAAGGGCACAAGCATTAAGACTACCCCTGGGTTATTCCATGGAGATTGGGCTATCGCTGAACTACTAACGAAGGAAAGCATAGAAGATGATCCCTGTGGTTGGGAAAATGAGGATATTATAGTTCCATATGATTGAGAAGGAGATGTTGAAGTTCCAGTGGACTAGTGGACAATAATCTGAAGTGGAGGCATGGATGGTTGACTTCACGGTGGAGAGGTTGAGATGGATGATGATGACAAAAGGGTCTCGCTATCAGACCCTTTGGGTGATTTCCTTGCTCTCTTCCTTGTAGGTAGAGGTAACATGCTTGGCTCGATACCAAACTTTTTGCTCTTCAATATAGTAAGAGGATGAGCAAGGTTATATTGTGAAGTCACACTGCCTTGAGATTTATCAGATCTTTGAGGTGATATAGAAAATCGTTGAAGTTTATGAATCAAAGATTCAACTTCAGAAGGTTCAATAGTAGATTTCTCTCAAATGTCAGGGTTTGTGGCAATGGTTGTTGTTTTTTCAACTTCTTGCTTAAGATTTAAAGACTCTAAGTGCAATGGAGAAGTTGCGGAAGATGGTGAGTGCGATTTACTCTCAGAATGGTATTTAGATTTAGACTTACCTACCATTCATAGTTCGGGGCCCTCCTTCTAGCGCCAAATATGTTGAAGCCCTAAAAATCGGGTCTACAACAAGGGGGATACCCACCCGGTCCAGACTTTGGTTAAAAACTCCTTTTCCATTTGGTATAGTGGGTCCGACTAGGGATATGGGACCACCTTCCCAATATATGTGTCTGTGTGTTGAGAATTGATATTTCCTTTCTAATAATTCCTAAGTAAATTTTTTTTATTCTAAATCTAATGTAATTGTATTCTAATGAACAGAAATATCTAGTTCTAAACTAACCTACGATGTAATCTTTCCGTTATGTGATCTAAAATGGTTTCAAATAACAATTGGTAATAAGGATCATTCAACTGCTATGAGAAAAGAATTCAATAAGGATAAACCATTTTGTATAAAAGGTTAGACGAAACAATTGTGAAAAACATATTGCATAATAAGTTACTCATATATTAAACATAAAGAGATAGCTATCACCGTACAGAAGTGCCAAATGATAACTCAAGAATTCACACATTCATATATAAATAAATGAACATGAATATCACCTTAACACATAGGCGGAAATAGTTAAGAGATAAAAGTATCATTTATAACTAGTTCACTCATGAGCTTCAAGCAATAATGATTTATCTCTTCTTAATCCAACATCCACCAAGAGTACAAAAGTGCAACATCAGTAGTGGATATTGAATGCAGATATCAATAAATCTTGTTCCATTCATTCATCAAAACCTCCTCTGAGGGTGAAAAAGTGCATGTTCTGAGAACAAGTTTTTGACAAATTTCAATACCCTTCTCTAAATGCATGAGAAAGGTTTAAATACTACTAACTAAATCTAAAAATAATTTATTACAAAATGGTAGCATGCAATTTAAATGACTGTCCTTATTTCATGCAAAAATTAAAGCAAAATTAAAACTAAAATTAACAACTAACTTTTTGTGTATCTGTTCCTTGTAATCACAAGTATTCAAAATTTGCTTGAGGAGCGTTGGCTAGCCTACTTCCGACTTTAGCTGTCCTGTGAAAACAACATTGGTAAGAGCTGGCGCCATCTTCTCGGCAGAATTGATGATACATTTGAGAGTCATGCACTGGCTGTGTGGTTTTACCAAATACCTCCATTAAGAATCCTAATTCAACTTAGTTAATCTTTTGATGGATTCAGCCCTTTCTCGGGCCTTCTGTCTCCAGCTTGTGTGTGGTTGCTGTACATATCTTCATATCACTTGAGGATATCTTTGATAAATACCACTTGTTTTAGAGTTCAAGTTTTTCTTATTGCCTTTAGGACTTTTTCCTACAAATTTATGGATTTACAGGCGATTGAGTGATTAGAGGCTTTCCATCTCGAAGGGTTTTGCCCAGCGATGCGTGGTTAGCGCTAGGCAGTAATCGTGCGTCGGAAACTGCCTATGTTTCTCGATCCGGGCTTCCCTGGTGCGATTTTAACCTCTTGCACACTTTTTGTTAGAGGATGTAAAGCTTAAATTTTGTGAAAATAACGACTCTGTGAGTTCATGGTTCTGAGATCTAATTTATCTATCCGTGATATCAACATTATCCAGTACCCATTTGACCATGTATGTATGTGGAATATTTTTGGGCCTCGCCGCTATTCGATGCAAGAACGGACATGCTAGTTCTATAAGAGATGCCCCAAAAGACCGTTGTGAGCCTACAGTAGTCGTAACCTCCATTACCTTGTGATTTTCTTCCTCGAGTAGACTGTACATGCCTTCCCAAGTAGTAATATCAACATCTTTGTTACAGGTGGTGTCTGTGTACAAGAGCGTCATTTCTTTATCTTCAGAACTCAAAGCTCTACCCTTCTTTCCCATAATATTCTGAACAATGCTATGTATACTTCTTTTCTCTTTGCTCCTGCAGTTTACAAGGCAAGAGTAATGATAAGAAAAATGTTATGGGAAAGCTTTAAATGCCAAAAACATATAAAATATATCTCCTTACGTGAAATGGCTCCTCGATCAGATCAAAACCATATTTCATTAATGATCGCCAACTAACTCATTGATTAACATTAACACGCATAACCGGGCATTGGTTTATAGAAAAATATTTTTCGAACAACGCACCCTAAAGATCTGCAATAAGGAAATTTTGCGATTTGCTTCACAACATCGCAAATCACAATATCGTAGAATCATGGAATCGCAATATTGCTAGTTTGTAGTGTATGACCATCATCCATTAATGTGTTTTTTGTGAAATGCGATTTGCGACATGTGCCATCACATATCGGTGGTTTGAGGCATTTCAGCTTAAGTGATATTCAAGGGATGTGATGCGATGAGGGTCTTTTGATGCATGATTTTGCATAGCGATTTCGCAATCTTAGAATTCAGCTTGTAGGAGGGCTTCCATTACCCTTTTTGTGATGCGACACGCTTTAAGGAATGATTTTATTCTAACTTATCATAAAACTTAAGTCTTTTTAGATTTTTCAAGAGTATTCTCCTAAGTTTATGATAGTAAGTTTTATTGAGAAAGGAAATACAAGCATTAATCGATTTGTTAAATTTTTGAATAAGGGTCCCCACTTATTTAGTATTACTGATAAAACTAGATAAGAAGGGGGGTTGTTGCTGGCCACAACAGGAGCTTTTCCCTTATCACACTATTAGAAAGCATGTTAGTAACATCATTCGAAAATGTTTTGAGAAACATTTAGTTGTTGCACAATCTCAAAGCATGGGTTGATCAAACATAAGAAACCAAAAAATTCCAAAAATATGTTGGGTATCCAAGATGCTAAAAAGAAAAAGGCACATTTGAATGTCGCTAAAAATGTATGAAAGGTGTTCTCCATTACTAGAAAATCAAGATAACCCTATGCTCGAGCTGGCCATATGGAAATTAAAATTGTTATAGTTGCATCAACTACATCGAAACAAAAAATGTTGGGAACAATGTCAAAATTTCTCCATGTCTCGAGGCAAACATTGCAAAAGAATATAAAATTAAGGGTTTGAGTAAATTGGAATCATGAAGGTTAGTGTTGGGACCCTATGACTAGGAAACTGTATCGAGATAGTGTTACATAAGGAATCATACTACATGTGGTAGAGTTTTGGGACAACCATTCTCATACTTTCCAAATAGAAATCTTGTCAAGTGGAAATTCCTATCTAAAGGTGATTATGTAGATCATGCTAATTGCATTGTAGAAATGAAAAATTTTGCGTTGTTTGAGGAATTTTAGGAAAGTAATCCCCATGTCAAGATATCCATAAGCATGTTTAAAAAATTGAAACCATGTTTTATTGGGCATCATATAATCTGTGACACATGTTTTTTCCAATATCATGTTGAATTCAAACTTCTTTATGACATGTTCCAAGAATTTTACAAGAAGAACTATCATAGTGATGCTTCTCCTATAGTGTGTGGTTTTCTTTCATTAATATTGTGTAAAAAGGAGCCGTATGAGTTGTTTTACAAGAAAATATGTATAAGTGGGAAAATATGCATTGAATATGGTGATTTGGAGTTATTCCATAACAAATTTTCTATCGATCCCAACTAGTATGGGATGTCAAATGTCATGGTCACATGGAAGTGATATAAGTGTGATATGGTAAATCAACTATATTCTTCAACTTAACACCTAGGAGGATAATCTATGTTGAGGATGAGTTTCCTATTTGATAATTCATAGGGGAGATTTAGAACTAGATTTATATGTCAAACAATCGTATAGGTCCAAGTGGACAACTTCTGAATTTAAGCATTATTTTGAGGCATTCCAACCAGGCACAATCTTATCAATGGTCGACTTTATTCATAGTTACACATTTTCTCCTTAGATAGAGATATAAAGTGAATACAATAACTCGTACAAAGTTTCCATATTTGTACATGTTTAATACAGACATGCACAATTCAATGTTAATTGTAATGATAATACTAACGAGTCACATGATGTGATTAAGGAGTATCACTTCTACATCAATGATGATCATGAGCATGACACATTGTCCATGCAACATTTATTTGGATTTATTTATGAATCATTAAAAAAATGGCATATCATTCAGAAAGCATTGGATATGGTCAAATGGTTGTGCAAGACAGTTCAAGTTAGCATGTGGTTTTTATTGGCTGAGTCAACAATGAAATGAGACAAAATTCAACATAATTCTAGCTTTTACGAAACAAGAAATTGAGATGGTGAGCATGATGGTGTAGGTGTTGATGCAAAATGAACACATAGGAGGTACCAAATGAGTTTTGATGTAGATCAACTAAAATAATTAGTAGAGGTGGTGAATTGGTGTAGATCCCATTTGGGACATGAAGATCCCAGATTTGTTAGGCCTGTGTGTAGGGTATTTTGGAGTGTTGAACTTGTTGATGTAAATAGGTCCATTCCTTAGTATTGTAATACTTTATAAGGCACAAGGGAATGACACTCATTTCAAAGTAAAGACATGGGGGAAATATTTAACATCAAGATGAGAAAACTTTCATGTTTTCATATGTTTTTCCTTAGTGTAAATGGACGTAGACTTGATCAACGTGAAAATCACAAGTACATGAAAGGATGGAAATATGTCCCTCGAACTAATCTAAACGGAGCTCATCCAATTCTAGTGTGGCAAGATATACATGTTAAAGTGGCCGTCATTTCACTTGATCATGATCGAGTCTATGATGTTGCAAGGGAAGGTCTGTGGCATCTATCCTTAACAGTTCCATCTATAAACTGAAATCTTGAACCTAAAAGTAATACATATTTTTTTATTTCGGTTGTAAATGATGTATTTTATTTCACGACTCCCTCAAGACACAAAGGGAATTTAACTTACTATTTGATGTGATGAACAAAGGTAAAAAGCAGGTTGGTACGACCATATTAAGATGGAAAGTTCGCATACCAAATTGGTGACATGGTTGTGATAGTTAATTTTTTTTGAAAAGGTAAAAAAAAAGGGCGGTCACATTATTTATAGATATTTTATGGATGCAATATATATTCCAACACAATCATCTGGTCATAGTAGCTCATATCAATCTTGGAGAAATCAACACAAAGGCAAGAGAACCAAGGAGATGGAAGATCATAAAATTTGACCATGAACGTATTCTGGAGACTTGCATTTCTGTTACTCATTGGCCAAATTAGTATATGATACAAATTGAAAAACCTAGAATCGGGTCTATAGAAGTCACATGTTAATCTCTAATTAATGTTAGAATTTCAACTCACCCTCCAAGCCTCATAGATGGCATCACAACGCATGCGAGAATATCCCAAAAGGTAGGTAGTGGGTAGAAGTTGAAGCATTGAATCATCAACAAATGGAACTAGCAGGTCACTAGGGAATGGTGGTGGCCTACCCATGTCTCCATGTAATGTGACCTATGGATTGGCCAATGTGGCCCAAAATTTCTCTGCAATGGTATCCCTGGTCTCAACTCTAAGTTATGAGCACTCCTATAGCCTTGTTAGCAATACCATGCTCTGAGATGATAGTGGCACCAATCTCAAAGGTGGTGACACATATCTAGGGACCTTATGAGCATTGATTTGATCATATCTATGTCCCCTACTCAATCCATAAAAGTTTGATCTAGTGTTGGTGTAATTTTACCTCATATGCAACATGAACATGGAAAACTTTAGGGGCGAAATTTCACAAATGGGCTATATTTTGGACATCTTTTGAAAACAATATTCACCAATTTCATTAAAAATTCACCCACTTTTTACATATATATGATTAAATGGATGAAATTCGCCAAAAATTATCGATTTTAATAGTAAATTACATGATTTTTATTGAATGTTTGCCTACAATCTTTAAATATGATTTATAAAAACAGAATAGTCACTTACAATACTATATATGGGAAAAATAGTAAATCCTTAAAATGTACCTTGATTCACATATAAATGAAAAACAAAGTAAAGGGGCACCTGGTCATGGTGGGGGAATTTCTCGCAACTCTAATGAATTGATCATAAACAAAAGGAGTCAAATCAAAATTCTTATAATATGTGAGTGGAATCAGACCATGATGTCTAGCATGGCCCATAGGGATGTGAAACACCTCCCCATGTACATCAATGTCCTCAGTGGTGAATTTTACCATCTCCCAAGAATTTGTGCCTCTAACTTCCTGCCTCTTAGTCATATCTATGGCATGTAGGAAGATGCTTCATGGGCCTTGCCTTTAGTAGGTTTGGATCTACTGCTTAATGCTTTGCATTATTAGAGTCAAGCTATGTCTAGTAGATGAGTGAGCAGGGAGTGTAACCAACTCTCATGTAATCCAGGCATGCTGCGCTCTAACATCCTTCAACGTGATAAGGGCTGTGGAATGACCCCATAGAGGGATTAACGTTGCACTATTACCCTCATATTCACCCTGCCTAGGATCTGCAAATCATAAACATAATTTAAGATATATAACAAACTAAACATAAGGCCTCTAGGCACAATGAGGAAATGGGGAAGGGGAAAGGCTAAATTCAGTAAAAGGGGGTGATTAATGTGAAATCGAGGACAATAATAAACCTCATCAATATATAAGGGGCTTTATGGTTCTAAACAATGAAAGCTAATCTGGGGATGCATTAGGGTTGTTATAGATTTCTGAGTCATGGGTAAGAGTGCATATGCCTATCCACGGGGCCTTCTCTAGACTACTTTCCTCCCCATTTCCAATCTCTTGTTGTTTCTTTGCACTATGGAGGTACTTCTAGTTATAAGAGGTAGGGTTTTATAATACAAAACAAGGATTAAGAAGTAATTTAGAAGGTTCTTATTGCTATAAATATGAACAGGAAGGTGGATTTAAGTCCATATCCTCAAGAAACAGTGGTGGTTTTGGGACTTGAACCCACTCAAAAAAATGTAGCAAAAGTTTTCCTTCCACCTAGCTCACCACATAAAGATATGGGTGACACATGAGTCTTGTAAAAGGTGGATGAGGTTTTTGACCTCTTTGGAGGGTGACAGTTGGATGTTGAGGTTATCAATACTTGGGATGTCGTGATGCCTCAAAAGGAAGGTATGTTTGGCTGGTTATCAAACCAAAGAAAGAAGGTTGAGTTGTCCATTGATGGGTTGACTCCAATCACCTCAAAGGGCTCATAATGTCTTCAGTAAAAAATTCCTTGGTACTAGCCGAATTGAGGGCTTGGATATGTGGTGTTTAGTTGTGGGGTATTACGGTTAAATGGCTTGAACCCTCTTCCATCGTCGTTGTTTATAGTAAGCAAAAATATCTTGCTGGGGTCTAACAACACCTATAACAACTTCTAGATTTTCCTCGAGAATGCCTGGTATCACCTATGTAGTAGGAAATCAAGTTTTCTTTTTCTACGGGTTTCAATGGTGGAAGAAACCCAAAGAAAGTAGGTTAAATTCTTATAGGATTCCATGAAGCCCTAAGGTATGACTAGTCTTATGCCTCCTTTTATGAATGGTAATAAAATTAGATAATTCCCATCAAATCATGGGTTCCTTTTGATTGCTTAGGAATAGTCCATTCAACCGTGTTTGAGAGGGCCTTTTCAGTCTTGGAGGAAGGTATAGTCCCCCAACTCACTCAAGAGTCAGGTGTGACATTTTCAGGGGGCCCCTTGCTTTAAGAAGAGTTCCTGGGTTCCCTCCATGAAGCAGAAAACATAAATGTTATGCAAAAAAATAATGCCAGGGGTGCTCACTTGATATATAAGGAAGTTGGTACTGATAGGGTGGAATCCTCCAAACTATGGAAGAAGAGGAAAAAGGGGAAAATAATCTAGCCAAAAACTGAATAAAGGAATCTTCTTTTTGGAGAAGAAGTTAAGTTTGACATGGTAATGGAAATGGTGGAACATGTTCTAGTAGGAAGGGTGACTAAGCACTCCTTCAAAGCACATGAATTCTCTGAATGAGTGAAGAAGACATGTAGTGATACATCGACCCAAAAGGTAGAAATGGTTTTGATGATGAGGGGGTGTTCCATGTTGTTGTATGAGTTAGGAGAAGTGGTTTCCTGGGTTTTGGATTGAAACTTGAGCATTGATTCAACACCAGTTCTGTTGAAAAGATGACATCCTCTATTTAATGCATGTGGGTAGCATATGGAGATAATGTTGGTTTGGGTTGAGATTCATGGTCTTCCCCTACAGATGTGTACTTTTGATGTCTTTCAGGTCAATGCCAACAAAGACAAAAGGAGTGATTCAACCATTTTCATTTTCAAATAATGATGGTCATGGCTTCGCTAGAGCTCAAGGGACATAAAGAAGTGTTATCGACTTGTCATGTATGTATAGATTTGTTGGGTTTAACCAGCTCCCGACTGCTTATTAGGTGGGGAACATCGAATTTCCAATGGTGCACCATGGCTTCTTCTTCTTCTTCTTTGAAAGTGGGGCCAAATGGGTAATTTCTTATTCAAAGTGATATGGATTAGCTTCCAATCCTAAAGGTTATGTACACTTGCAATTAAAAGAGGTTGTCTTGGGGGAATTCTTTGAAGTGAATATTTCTTTTAATATGTCAAAAACAAGAAAAGTGTCCACGATATTTGTCAACTTGTGTTATGCTATTAACCTACAAGACGATACCAGGATACCAAATATGCGAAGAAATATACCTAGAACATAGAACAATGAGAAATAACAGCAAGTGTTTTATTATTTAGAAAGCAATGTTCAGTTGCCTCTTCGAGGGGGAAACCTCCAATAGAGCAGAGCTCGATTACAAAATAAGACACGATGCTCCTCATAGGGAGTCTCTATCCTTTATATAGGATTCATACATGCAATACCATGGTTCTTATTAATACCATCTATCTAATACCATGGCCCATTTGCAACTAACTGTGGTCCTCTCATTAAATATGGGTTAACCACTTACAATTATTAATATGGGCTTTATTAACTCTTTACTTAACTATAACTATGATTCGCTCCTATTACATAAATAAGGGGGTTAGGGTGGGACCTTTGACATGCCCTCCCCCATAAGAATAGCCTTGTCCTCAAGGCTGAAGCTGCGGGAACTGCTGAAGAATAGTGGCTAGTTCCCAGGTTGCATCTTCTGGAGAGGTGTCTTTCCACTTGATGAGGACTTCCTTGATCATGTGACCATGCAGGTGCTATTCTCGTGTGTCCAGGACCTATTCAGGCTAAAGCCAGATTGACCCTTCTTCATCTAGTTCAGGTAGACTAGTTTGAATTCTTCAATTGTTCCCAATCACTTTCTTAAGGCATGAGACATGGAAAATTGGATGGATTTTTGTAGTGGATGGCAAAGCTAGCTTGTAGGCCACTTCTCCAATGCGTTGAAGTACTTGATATGGTCCGTAGAATTTTGGAGATAGTTTCTGAAAACCATTGTCTTTGAGTGATGTTTGCTTATATGGTTGCAACCTCAAAAATACCTTATCCTCTTCTTGTAATTGGCGTTCTGAGAGATGCTGTTGGGTCCCTATAATACTAGTGATTACCCCATTACTATTGTAGTTGTATCCCTTATTAATATTGTTGAGCCCCTATTGTCCCCATATTTTTATTACTATGCCCCATAGAATCCCTCTATTGTTATTTTTGTGGCTTTATATTATTATTGTTAGGTCGATTGGGTTATATTGTGACTCCATAAACTCCTATATTTAGAAAGGAGGTTTTTTCATTTCAATCATCCAAGAATTGTTCATTTGTGTAATGTAAAGGAGGTTGCCCCCTCGAAGAGGATGAATTCTAAGGCGTTGATCTCTCTTTTCTACCTTTTTGTGAGCTGGCTTCATAACATTTGGTATCAGAGCTTTGGATTCTAGGGTTTCGCTGCTCCAAATAGGTCATTGTAGAATTTTCACTATAACTTGTTTTCTGCAATGTTTCAGAAGCGAAAAAAAGTCCCCATTTGAGATGAAATCGCATTGAACCTCGGATCCAAATTTCAGAGCTTTTAGCGCTATATTTGCGGAGATATGATCTGAGGAAGTTGCTCTTTTTGTATACTCCTGAATTACATTCCAAACAAGTGACCTGGGGAAAATTAGCATAACTTTCTCTCTGAGCATCGGACTGAAATTATGTAAGAAGGCACAAAAAGAGGATGGACTGTAGTTTCTTGTATATATTTTTCAGTGCCATAGGTTGAAACAGTGACACGTGGAACTTCATACAAGTTCGCTCTTTTGGAAAGGTCTATAATCAGGTCATCTTGGGAGATTGTGCATCACTCTTTCTTGGAGAATCCAATTTGGATCAGACTAGTCGCATTGGAAAGAGGATGCAGAGGGATACTATAGATCACAATTTTAGAACTAGATGATCTGAAATTATAGAGATACATCAGATTCAATATCAAGCTCCTACAAAGTGAAAAAAAGTGTGTAGTTTTTTTTAAATTTTTGCTTAAGCTTGGTTTGAAAAATTAGTTTGAAGGAATTCAAAGGGCATAGTAAAGCATTATTATCGGTAATTGAAAGAAAATGCAAACACCTAGTAAGCAACTTGAAAGCTCTAGCATGACTCATGAAGAAGAGGAAGAAATGCAACATGATATATCAAAATTACGAGACCAAGTGGAACAAGTGTCACTAACACAAAAAGTAACAGAATCTAAGATGAAAGATGTAGAAGCTAAGATGGATGTCATGGAAGCTAAGATGAATGGCATGGATGCTAAAATAGATGGCATGGATGATAATATGGAAGAATTAAAGACAAATATGAATACGTTGCTACAAGAAATTGTCACTAATGGTGAAAGGGTACTAAAGGAAACTCATGATGAGTACAAAAAAAATGTTAATCATGATTCCATAGACTCTAATGTTGGATCGAAGATCCATCATATTCCAAAAATCGATATGAGGAAGTTTGATGGCAAGGATCCCGCAACATGGATATTACAGATGGAGCAATTTTTCGATCTCAATAATGTGAAAAACACACAAAAGGTACGTATTGCAACTTTATATTTGGAACCAAATCAGTTTGTATGGCATCAATGGCTTTGCTCTCGTAAACAATTTATCACTTGGGCAATTTTTATGGAAGAATTGATAGCACATTATGAGGATACAAAAAGCAACACTTTTTTTAGCCAATTGATATGTCTCAAACAAAAGGGTTCAATAATGGAGCACATTGAGGAGTTCCAAAAATTGAACATAAGGGTAAAAAATATTCCATAGGAGCATAGGATTGATGTATTCATAGGGACTTTAAAGGATAATATCCGACATGATGTTCACCTTTGGGAACCTAATTAATTTAGAGAAGGCATTCAGGTTAGCAAGAAAAATGGAAAGCAAAATTATGGCAACCAGGAAGCATACCAATCACAACTATAAAGATGGAAGTGTTGTTACCCCTAGCCTTCCACAACCTATAAGGTTGACACCACAACAATTGGAAGAAAAAAGAGCAAAAGGGCTTTGTTACTGTTGTGATAGCAAATATACTAATGGTCATAAGTGTGCTGAGAAGAAATTATTCTACGTAGATTGTGAAGAGGAAGACGAAAAGGAGCAAGAAAGTTGAAAGGAAGAGGGTATACTCTAGGAACAAAGCCTAGATAAAGAATAAATGAATCTTACCATATCTTGTGATGCATTGGCTGGAATTGCCACTCCTCAAACCATCAAGATAGAAGGACAAATCAAGAAGAAAAAGGTAATAGTGTTGATTGATTCAGGAAGTACCCACAATTTTATTTATTGTAAGGTAGGAAAAGAATTGAATTGCTTCCTATATCTAGCACCAGAGTGTCAAGTGATGATGCAAATGGAGGAACGATAAATTGCTCTGGAAAGTGCCATAATATCAAGCTATCCATGGGCGAATATGTATTGACTAGCCCAATGCTTTCCATTCCAATGGGAGGTGTTGATGTTGTACTAGGAGTTTAATGGCTACAATCCTTGGGTACAATAGCTTTTAATTTTCAAGAACTTTTCATGAAATTTTATACTGAAGAAAAGGAAGTTGAATTAAGGGATATTGCAGGGAAACTAGGAAAGATAATCAGCTCTAACGGTATGACAAAGCTTGTAAAAAAGGAACAAAAAGGTGTAATTGCTCAATTATGTTTGCTAGATGTTTCCACATTGGAATCATCTAGTTCTCTAGATCTCCAAAAAGTCTTGGACAATCATTCCAAGGTATTTGAGACTCCCAAAGGTCTCCCACCTATGCGTGATCATGATCATACTATTCATCTGATTCCAGGAAGTGTTCCTCCAAACATCAGGCCGTACAGATATCCCTGTGCCCAAAATAGTGAAATTGAATGTATGGTTGCTGAAATTCTAGAGGCTGGTATAATTCAACCTAGTCAAAGTTCTTTCTCTGCTCTAGTAGTGTTGGTGCACAAGAAGGATGGATCATGGCGCATTTGTCTGGATTATAGGGAGTTCAACAAGCTCACTATTAAAGATAAGTTTCCCATTCCTGTCATTGATGAATTTTGTGGATCAATTTACTTCACCAAGTTGGATCTTCATTCAGAATATCATAAAATTAGAATGAAGACTAAAGGCATTCTGAAAACAACATTTAGAACTCATGAGGGTCATGTGAATTTTTGGTCATGCTTTTTGGCCTTACCAATGCACCTTCTACATTTCAACGTTTGATGAATTCCATTTTCAAACCCTTCCTTAGAAAATTTGTGTTAGTATTTTTTGATGATATACTAATCTACAACAAGTCTTAGAAGGATCATGTTGAATTTGTTGACAGGGTACTACAACTATTGGAGGAGAAACAATTATATGCAAAAAGATCCAAATGTTTCTTTGGAGTACAAGAGGTGGAATATCTAGGTCATATTGTATCTCATGAGGAGTTAAGGTATACCCTAGCAAAGTTAAATCCATTAAGGAATGGAAAATCCCCACATCCATAAAGCATCTGCGAGGATTTCTCAAGTTGACAGGGTATGATCGCAAGTTTGTTAAGAATTATGGGAGAATAGCAAAACCTCTAACAAAATTATTGAAGAAAGATGCATTTTCATGGACTCCAGAAGCAACAGAGGTCTTCGAACATATTAAAGAGGCAATGTGCCAAGCACTGGTCTTAGCTACACTAGACTTCACAAAAACCTTTATTGTGGAATGTGATGTTTCAGGAAATGGAATTGATACTATTTTAATACAAGATGAAGATGAAAGACCCATTGCTTTTGAAAGTCGTCCAATCAAGGGAAAGTTTTACACAAAGCTATTTATGAGAAGGAAATGTTGGCAATACTCCATGCACTTAAGAAATGGCGACCCTACCTAATGGGAAGACACTTCAAGGTAAAAACAGATCATTATAGCCTTAAATACTTTTTAGAACAAAGATTATCCTCTGAAGAGCAACAAAAGTGGGTGACAAAGATGTTGGGTTATGACTTTGAAATCATCTACAAAA
>APFE030065993.1:0-12635 GCA_000404065.3 Pinus taeda | reverse complement strand
GATGGCCTTAAATCGGATATTCAAAAGTTTGTGGTGGAATGTTTGGTTTTCCAACAAAATAAAGTTGAAAAAATTAAGGCCTCGGGTCTATTACAAACTTTATCCATTCCAAGCCAACGTTGGGAGGAGGTTTCAATGGATTGTATCACAGGTTTACCCAAGTTTGAGGGAAAGAGTGTCATCATGGTAGTAGTTTTCAGAATTACCAAGTATGCACACTTTTGTGCATTATCACATCCATTTAAATGCGATATAGTTTGTACTGCATTTATGGAAACAATTAAAAAGCTACATGGAAACCCAAAGATTATTGTAAGTGACAGAGATCCCATTTTCATTGAAAATTTTTGGATAGAATTATTTTCTTGTCTTGGTACTCAGTTAGCTCATAGCTCATCTTATCATCCTCAATATGAGGGGCAAACTAAGATAGTAAACAAATGTTTGGAAGGATATCTTTGTTGCTTTGTATCTGATAAACAAACACAATGGGTCAAATGCTTGCCTCTAGCTGAATGGTGGTATAACACTTCCTTCCATATAGCAACAAAAATGACCCCATTTATGGCACTTTATGGATATCAACTACCATCCATCACATCATATTTAAGAGAAAATTCTAAGGTTCAGGCAGTGGAACATCACGTCGAACATCAAAAACAAGTCCTCCAACTCTTAAAGGATAATCTCGTGTTGGCACAAAATAGAATGAAACAATAGGCAGACCAACATTGCAGCAAAAGAAGTTTTGATACAGGTGATTAGGTATTCCTATGGCTACAACCATATAAAAAAATTTCGCTCAAGCAAGCTAAGAAGGATAATAAATTATCACCAAAGTATTATGGTCCGTACAAGGTGTTGCAAAAGAGTGGTACTATGGCATAAAAATTGGAGCTTCCTGCAGCGTCTTGAGTGCACCCAATTTTCCATGTTTCATGTTTAAGAAGGTTATAGGTGACATTCTCCCAGTTCAAACAATATTTCCAGAACATGACGAGGAAGGAAAAATTATATTGGAATCGGAAGCAGTCACAGAAATAAGAACTCAATAGCTATGAAATCGATCAATTTCGAAGTATCTCATCAAGTGGAAGAACTTATCCGCTGAAGATTCGACATGGGAGGATGAGAATTTTATATAGAAGCATCCAAAACTACTCAAGCATTGAGGACAACACTTTTTTGAAGGAGAGGGGCATGTTAGGTTCCTATAATACTAGTCATTACCCCATTACTATTGTAGTTGTATCCCTTATTAATATTGTTGAGCCCTTATTGTCCACATATTTTATTACTATGCCCCATAGAATCCCTCTATTGTTATTTTTGTGGCTTTATATTATTATTGTTAGGTTGGCTGGGTTATATTGTGACTCCATAGACTCCTATATATAGAAATGAGGTTTTGTCATTTGAATCATCCAAGAATTGTTCATTTGTGTAATGTAAAAGAGGTTGACCCCTTGAAGAGGCTGAATTCAAAGGCATTGATCTCTCTTTTCTATCTTTTTGTGAGCTGGTTTCATAACAGATGCTGATCTACCTGTTGCTTCATGTAGTTTTGATCTTGATGAAGATTCTCTCTAAGATGGGTGAGCATGGTTGTGCGGTTCTGTAGGAGTTGATCCACTACTTGTACCTTTGAGCACCCCTTGATATAAGAAGTAGGGGAAGGAGGGAGTTGACCATAAATTTCTTCATATGCAGTCATTTTGGTGGTGGCATGATAGTTGGTGTTATACCACCATTCAGCTAGAGGTAACCACTATACCCAGAGATGTTGCTTTTCTAAAGTGAAACACCTAAGGTAAGTTTCCAGACATTTGTTGACTGCTTCAGTTTGACCATCAGTTTGTGGATGATAGGAAGTACTAAGTTTTAGTTGGGTACCTTGTAGCCTGAAGAGTTCTTGCCAAAAATTACTAGTGAAGTCCGAGTCACGATCAGACACAATGGAAGTGGCCATGCCGTGCAATTTGAAGATTTGATCCATGAAAGATTGAGTGACCAAAGTCGGTGTAAAAGGGTTGGGTAGGTCACAAAAATGAGCATACTTAGAAAGTCTATCCACAACCACCATGATGATTGACTTGTTTCCTGACTTTGGAAGACCTGTAATGAAATCCATAGAAACCTCCGTCCATATTGATGCTGGGATGGGCAATGGTTGTAATGTGCCTGGCGCTTTGACTGTTTCTCCTTTGTGGCACTGACAGGCATTCCATTACAAAAGTAAGAATGTTATTTTTCATGCCTATCCAAAAAAATGATCTTCAAGTGCAAGCATACATCTTCTAAAAGCCTGAATGTCCTTCAGTGGGGGTTTAGTGCAATTCCGCCAAAATGCGGCTTTTGAGCGTGGATGTTGGTGATATTACGACTCTATTATTGTAGTGAAGAATCTCATCCTACCACGAGTAGCCCTTGGTGGAATTTGGATCTGCCTACAATTGAGTAATGAGTTGGGAGAGCGAGGGATGTGAAAACCATTCCCTGCGAGCCTCTTCAATCCATTCTGGAATGGGAAGGGAAATTGTGAGCACGGTACTTTCGTCCTCAAATTGGCAATATAATGCATCTGCTACAACATTTTCACGCCCTTTCTTGTAAATTATCTCATAATCATATCCCAACATTTTGGTGAGCCACTTATTTTGTTGTGGTGAGGATAGGCATTGCTCCAAAAAATATTTAAGACTTTGATGGTCTGTGCAGATTTGGAAGCATCGCCCCAATAAGTAAGGTCGCCAGGTATCTACTGCATGTAAGATGGCCATCATATCCTTCTCATAGGTAGATTATCCCATATTCTTCCTACTTAGTTCTTGGCTTGTGAAGGCCAAGGGTCAACCTTCCTACATTAAGATTGCCCCAATACTCGTACTCGAAGCATCACATTCAGTGAAAAAAGATTTGGTGAAGTCGGGTAGTGCTAAGACTGGAGTGGAACACATGGCATTTTTAAGAGCTGTAAAGGCCTGTTATGCTTCATCATTCTAGAGGAATGAATTTTTCTCGAGGAGTTGAGTGAGGGGCCTCGCAATGCGACCATAATTACGGACAAATTTGCGATAGTGGACTGTGAGACCCAAAAATCCTCTCAGGCTCTTCAAGTTCTTAGTTTGAGACCAATCCTGCATTGCCTGGATCTTTTTGGGTTCTGCCCTGACACCTTCACACCCAACAATGTGGCCCAAATACTCAACTTCTTCCATGCCAAAAGAACACTTGGACACCTTAACAAATAATTTATGCTCGTGGAGCAGTTGCAAGAGCAGATCTACATGCTAAAGATGTGCGGCCCAAGTGTGTAGATGAGGATGTCATCGAAGAAAACAAGGACAAATTTTCTGAGATATGGTTGGAGCAGGTGGTTCATAAGGCTCTGAAAAGTAGATGGGGCATTACAAAGACCGAATGGCATGACCAGGAACTCATAATGGCCTTCATGAGTTCTGAAAGTAGTCTTTGGAATGTTGGCTTCTTTCATGTGAATTTTATGGTATCCTAAACGAAGATCAAGCTTAGTGGAGAATTGAGCCCCATTTAGTTCATCCATCAAATCATCAACAACTAGGATGGAAAATTTACCTTTGATTGTCAACTTATTGAGGGCCCTGAAGTCTCGACAATTATGCCATTCCCCATCTTTCTTCAGCACCATGACCACTAGTGATGAATAAGGACTAATGTTGGGACGAATGACACCTACTTCTAAAAGTTTTGTGATTATTTTTTCTATTTCATTCTTTTGGGCGAACGAATATCTATATGAGTGCACATTTGGTGGTTGGGCCCCTGGGACCAAAGTGATGCTATGATCATGTTCCCCTCTTGAGGGTGGAAGCTCATGAGGCTTGTCAAAGACTAGTAGATGGTTATCTAAGATCTGTTGCATCTCAGGATGAATCAGAAGAGAAATGGGTTCTAAGGCATGGATGGCATTAAATTGAGTAATACTCCATGATGGCCCTTTTTTGACAATTTTTCCATCCGATATGAGCTGATAATAGAGGGAGCTCCCGCCTGGAGTCCGCAGAGGGTATGTGTGTGGTTGTTCTGCTTAAAGCTCATATATAACTCCTGGAAATCCATTGTGATTAGGCCAAGTGTGCGAAGCCATTCAACACCTAGGACAATGTCGCACCCTCCCATGTGTATGGTGAACATGTGGGTCTTTAACTGATAATTCCCCATTTGAGGTTTGACATTTTCACAACGGCCTTCACATTTCATTGTTCCCCCATTAGAAATTTGGACTTGGAAGTTAGAGACTGCTCATACAAAACAATGCACCATTTTCGTGACTCTTTGATGGATAAAATTATGTGTACTTCCACTATCAATCAAGACTACTACTGGGCAATGCTTAATAAAACATCCGATTTTGAGAGTTTGAGGCAAAGAAATCCCTACCAAAGCATGCAATGAAATAACTGGTTCTTCAGGTACATTGTCCTTCTAGTTGTCCTCTTCTTCCTCCTCTAGTTCGTCAAGTGGTGGGGTTTCCTCCGATGAGCTGTGATCAGTAGCATCAATTTGAAAAAATTTGGGCTCCTTGCATTTATGCCCGGGGGAGTATTTTTCATCACAGTAGTAACATAATCCCTGCTCCCTTCTTTCCGCCATTTCTATAGGTGACACCTTTTGAACCTTAAGTGTTTGGGTAGTGCCGTCAGCCTGTGGGGGGTGACCCTTGGCGGTGAAATTTGGGCTATTGGACTAGGCCACTGATGCACGCTCTACTTCACGAGCTATCCTGTAAGCCTTTAGCCATGAGGGAGGGTGGTGCAATCAGATGTGAGCTTGTATGGCCTCTTTAAGACCGCTGATGAAACATTCTGTGTAGAACTCATATTGTAGACCTAAAGTGCGGAAAGCTAAGGCTTCAAAGGCTGTAATATATTCATCCACTATTTGAGTCTGTCAGAGCTTAGTGAGACAACCCAAAAAAGTAGAGTCATGGTCAAAGCGATCCATAAGAGCTTTTTTGAATGTGTACCAAGTTAAGTGCCTTCCATAGCAACATTGATGCCATTGCCACCATAGCCATCTTTCATTATCCAAGTACATGCTCCCCACACTAAGCTAAGTGGCATTATCTAGGATGTAATTTAGATTGAAATATTGCTCCATTTGTGTTATCCATGCTACTGGGTGAGAGCCATCAAATTTATGCATGTCCAGCTTGGGTGGTCACGGATGGGATTGTCGGTGGGTGCCCCAGAGTTGAAGACAGTGGCTAGACTCACCCTCACTGTGTTCAAAGCCAATATATGCCTCCTCACGGGCTTCTGCCTTGCCCATAGAGACTGTTGTAGTTATTTTCGTCAGCTAGTCTTCGATGTTTTTCAAGGATGCTTCAAGGGTGTCCATCCTTTCATTCGCCATAGCTTGATTTCTAGTTTGTATCGTGCACCAAGCTGATTTACTTGAAATTTTGGATCGCCTAAATTTTTTTGGCACTAACAATTAAATAGTACCACCTTGCTCAGCTCATCGTCCTAATTCTTATGGGCTAAGTCATCAATAAGCACCCCAAGGGGTCTCTTTTTTTTTTTTTTTGAAAAATCCTAATGGAGTTTTACTCCTTGCTTAGGAATACTGCAGTGTTCGAATCCCTGAAATGTCAATGCTACCAAAAGTCTCGTGAAAATCACGCCCAGGTATAGGAACCCACACAACTACTCAGATCTGGATGGCAGATCTGATGGATCTGAGAGATCTGAATGGCTATTCGAATAGATTTGAATGACGGAACAAATTGCTGTTGTTGCTGCAAAACCCCACTTGCGAGATCTAATCTGGTAGAGATTATGTGTGATCCAGAGAAAGAGAAGGGAACTATGGTCTCAAGGAGTGTCAGGTGTTGTAGATCACAATATACATAAGGGCCTGACAGTAGTACTCGGCCCAATTTTTTAGGGCACTAACCAAGGAGGATCAATCGTACGATTAGCTGTACAAACTGACTACCCTATCGTATGGTGAGGTTTCAAGGGAGCTAGGGGGATTATGATATACCTAGAGGGTCCATGGAAGACAGTCCATGTGCAGTTCTGTCTAATGTGCTACTACTTCAAGGGGTACCCACAAGGGTGACAAGGGAGTCCAACAAGTGTGACCACCTCTTATATTTCCAATGTGCATGCCTTCCAAAATCCGTAGGTTTATGCGCTCAACGACAGATGCCGTGGTTTAAGGATGACGAAACATGTCTCTCGCCAAAAAAAAAATTTGCTAAAAAATGGACATCCCACCGGCCCTGGAAAGCGCTCTGATACCACTTGTTATGCTCTCAACCTACAAGACAATACCAAAATACCAAATATGTGAAGAAATATACCCAGAACATAGAATAGTGAGGAATAACAACAAGTATTTTATTATTCAGAAAGTAATGTTCACTTGCCTCTTCGAGGGGGCAACCTCCAATAGAGCACAAGTCGATTACAAAATAAGACATGATGCTCCTCGTAGGGAATCTCTATCATTTATATAGGATTTATACATGTAATACCGTGGGGAAATACCATGGTTCTTATTAATACCATCTATCTAATACCATGGCCCATTTGCAACTAACTATCGTCTCATCATTAAATGCGGGTTAACCACTTACAATTATTAATATGGGCTTTATTGACTCTTTACTTAACTATAACTATGACTCGATCCTATTACATAAATAAGGGGGTTAGGGTGGGATCCTAACAATTTGGATCCTTGGGAGGGCTTGTACTTGGAGTTTAATTTTAAATTCATAGGTTTTAGTTTCACTCAATAAATTAATTATGAATGATTTCCTTTAAGATCCCATAAATGGCACAACTTAGTCCATTTAAGTTAGGACTAACCTTTGGTGATGAAGGGATGAGAGCATCCAAGCTATCAACGAGAAGGTATAATGGTAAGGAGATACGAGACTAAAGTAGACAAAGCAGCAAGGAATCCTCATAGGCAAGAAGTTCAGGATGGGCCTTAGATGGAAATGGATAGAATTTTTGCTTCCTTATCAAAAGGAGATTAGGGAATGGAATACTTCGAAGAACATTAATTTGAAGATCATGTGGGCCACTCGAGCAATCCACAAACTTCCCCTTTTTCTGGTACCTTTTCCAATCCTTCTCTTTGCTCCATTTGTCAATCATATTGTTTTTCTACAGTGATTTTTGGGTTTAGTATTTCCAGGCCATTTTATTATGATTTTTTGTCCACTTATTTAGGGTCACTTATTGAATCCCTTAACAACATGGTTGTGGACACATCCCCTAGTAGTTCTCCATCCACACCTTTGGTTGACTTGAACCAAACTCCATCGTTCAACTCAAATTATAACATTCAACCTAGTCTCCCCAAGGATGATTCCATGTCTGGGAAGGGAGGCCTTGGTCCTCTTTAGTCCTATTCTAGACCTGGTAAATCCAAAGGTAGAAAATCCAAGCTATTTATCTTCTAATATAAGGATTGACTAGACATTATTGAAGGCAAACAAAAATCCCTTGAAGGGGTACTTAGATTAACACAAGCCCCTGTAAAGGTTTCCCAATGACTTCTATCTCCTTTAGCTACAGAGGGTTAGCTAGTAACCACAAATAGATATATATAAACTATCTTATCTTATCTAGATCTCCAAATATAATGTTTCTTCAAGAAACATTGGGTCCTGACGATATTATAACAAGAATATTAATTAAATTATTCCCTGGTTGGTTATTTTGTGTTGTTGATGCGAGGGGGTGATTAGGTGGGTTAACTATGGATTTTAGTAGGAGATTCATTCAGGATCATAGTTCATGGGGTTTCGGAGTGCTCCTTGGACTGAATATTTATTGTGCTGATATGTGCTCTAATATTATAATTGTGAATGCTTACAGGAATTTCCAAGACCAGGCCTCATTTTGCAAGAAACTTTTGGAAAAATCCTTCATGAAAGAAGACCAGCTTACTATTAGGGTGATATGATTTTTTCAAGGCGTTCAGAAACATGGGGGCCTCAATTTTTCTTGGATCCCCTGGTAGTTTTTCTTTCTAGGAAAATTGTTGACAGTCACCTTATCGATGTGAGATAGTGGAACTTAAACCATGTGGAGTAGTAAGCAGATGGGAAATGCACGGGTAGAAAAATGACTAAATATTTTTCTTTTGGTAGAAAAATTCATGGTGAGGCTTGGGATTTTCTAATAGTGGATAGTGAATTGAGGAGATTTTGATCATTTTCTGATCTTTCTGAAGATTCAAGGCAAGAATCAAAAACTCGGTAGTCCATTTAAATTCAATACCATGTTGTTAATTGAAGCATATTTTGTGTAGATGGTGAAGGAATTCCCCCTCCCTCTCCCCCCACCCCCCCCCCCCCCCCCCCCTTGTTGACAAATTCTGGGATCTATATGGCCCAACAATTTGCATCAAGTTTGGAGGAGGTAAAAAGGCTACCATTTTATAGACAACTCAAAAGAATATTAGAGATGATTTGGAGCTCAAATATGTCGAAGAATAATTTGAGTGATTAGAAGCTCCAAATGGAATAGGTTATGAGTTGGTCAAGGCCAAACAAAGAATAATGCAATTGGAAGAATTAAAGAGGAAATTGCTGGCAGAGAAGGAAGACCAATGGAGGATGAAGAGCCGTGTGGTTTTGTTAAAAAGCAGAGATGATAACATTAATTTTTTCCGCAATTATACTTGGTGTCATAAAAATAAAATATGATATAGGAGATGCCAAGGCCTAGTGGCCACAAGGCCAACATGTTTGTGGAAATTGCAGCAATGGTGAAAGATTTCTTCAAAAATTTGTATAAGGTCCTGAAGGGAGCATCAACTATATAAGTAAGTTAGTTTACATCATTTTTTCCTCATTTTGTAGAAGAGGAACGCAATCAAATATTGATGGATGCAATATCTAATGTGGAATTAGAAGTGGTCATCAAATTTATGCATAAGGATGAAATCCCTATAGACCAAATGGTTGGAAAATGGAGGTTTATTTGGGTTTCTTTGAACTCCTTGGAGGTGATATGTTGAGAGTAGTGGAAGGCACTCATCATAATGGAATAATTTGTGATCCTTTTAATTCCACTTTTATAGCTCTGATTCTCAAGGTGGATGAAAATCAACCATTCGATGACTTCCGAGCCATTTCTCTTTGCAATTGCATTTATAAAAGAATAACAAAGTTCATAGCAATGTGATTGTATCTAGTTCTAACTAGGAATGTGCCTAAATGGTAGTTTGGTTTCCTAGAAGGGTGTAGAATCCATGAGGCTATTGGAGTAGCTCAAGAAGGTTTACATAGTATCAAAATACAAAATCTGAAAGAATTAGTGGAAAAAGATGATTTGTCAAAATCATATGACACGGTTAGCTGGATATATATTGAAATAATCCCGATGCACTTGGGGTTTGAAATTCCCTTAATCAACTAGATTATGGGGTGCTTGGATAATGTATCCTTTGTTGTCCTAGAAAATGGGTAATATTACCCTTTCTTTCATGCCTTAAAAGGACTAAGGAAGGGTTTTCCCCTATCTGCCCTTTAATTTTTAATTGTTGTGGAAGGTTTGAGCATAATTTTGTTGACAGCCAAGAGGCAAGGAGATATGCAAGGAATTGAGGTAGCCATAAACATTTATATATCTCATTTTCTGTTTCTAGATGACATTGCCCTTTTCTGTAATAAATCGATCCCATATTTTGAAGCAATCAAAAGTTCCCTTACTCGTTTTCCAAAAGTTATATGTATGATTATAAATTCACAGAAATCCACTCTGGTTTATCACAACTGTGTCAAGGAGAAGTAAGAAGGGGAAAGTATTTCCTGCATTTTGACATAAAACACCTTTCAAAAAGCCTAAAATATTTTAGACTCTACCTAAGTACCAACACTTATACAAAACAAGATTGGCAATGGCTGCTACCTAGAGTGGAGAAACATATGAATCATTCGATCTTCAAAAGGTTATCACATTCTCTAAGGCTAGTATTGATAAAATTAGCTTTGGAGACCATCCTACTCTTCTGGATGGCCCTTCCATGGATTCCAAAAGGTACTTTAGAGGCTATTTAGAAGCTATGTGGTAGGTTTTTGTGGGGTAGATCCAAGGATGAGAATGTTCTCCCATGGGTCACTTGGGAAAAATAGAGCTTCCAAAGCCTTGCAGAGGTTGAGGTTTGAAGGAATTAAATATTTTTACAAATTCTCTTTTGGCAAAGGTTAGTTGAAGAGTCCTTTCAACCAATAGTTTGTGGACATCGTTTTTCATGCGAAAATATATCTACCCTCTATCTTTGGATGAATGGATTAGGAGACCAAGAAAAATAACTCAAAACTCTTGTGCCATTTGGAAAGCTATAATCAAATATTTTACTGTGATCAATTGTGGTCTAGCTTGGAAGGTAGGGAATAGTGAAAGTTTCAAAATAGGTCTAGACTCATGGGCTATATGCACAAAGAGTTATAGGTTTCCTCTAGATCTTGTAGATATGCTAATGAGAAAGGTGTTGTATACTTAAACCAAATTATTTATGAAAACCAAACCTATTTTTGGTCCCAAGGATGGCGAAATGCAACACAACTAAATCTTCATGGGGATTTGGTTGCCTTATGGTTCAACTAATATCCTATCACTAAAAAGTTATGATATTAAGGTCAGTGAAAGGGAGGACTCATTATGCTAGATCTTTTCACCCTATAGGGTGTACTCTCCTGAAGTAGGATATAACCATCAAATTGCAGATGTAAATAGGGGAGAGCTAGACTAGTAGCAAAAGCTAATTTTGAAGTTAGTTTTCCTAGTCATGTCAAAAAAATTCTTTCATACTTACTAGAAAGCAAGGTGCATACCTAGGATAATCTTAAAAAAAGGAACAAAGAAGGCCTTGAATGGCGTATCTTATGTAAAAGTGAAACAAAATCAGTCTCTAATATTTCTTTTTCATGCCCTTTTTCTTTAAATACATGAGAAAGAAAAAAAAAAGAGAGAAAATCTTGGGATGTAATGTGAATTGGTTAGGATGCGGTTTTAGGGAATCTTGGAATAATTTGTGGGATGCATTAGGAAGCAAAGATGCAAAAAATATTCCCACTACAACAAAACCTTGTGATTAACCTTCCTTTTTCCTTTATTTTAGATGTCTAGAGCACATTTTTTTGTGTTATTTGCATCCATTTACCAAATATGGTGCAAAACTAGATGCAAAATTGAGTTTTTCACCAAGTCTTACACCAAGATTAACACCAAGTATTGCAATAGGATTCTCCCTTGGTTTTGCACCAGGTTTTATGCTATATTTTGTGTCATCCATTGCACCATATTTTGTTATAGGTTTTGCATCAATTTTGGCAGCTTCTTTAGTTTCACCTACTCTTTCATCCCATGCTGCATCCAATTTTTGTGACTACACTTGCATCAAGGTTTGCATCATCTTTTGCATCCTTTTTTTAAATCATTTTTTTAATTTATTTTTTCATCATTTTTTGCATCCCCTCTGCATGAAGTTGTGCATCGAGGTTTGTGTCTACATTTACATCTAATTTTTCATCTTTTTTACATCCATATTTATATCCTCATTTTCATCCATTACGATGTACACTACTACATCCAATTTGTTGTGCCACAATTTGCACCTAGTTTGGCACCTCCCTTTGCACCCACTTTTTCTTCTAATTTTGTATCCACGTTTGTATTCTCATTTGTGTCTATTCTTTCATCGAATTTTACGTCTCTTTTTGTATCCCTTTTTGTATCAATTTTTGCATTAGGATTTACATCAGGTTTTGTGTCTCGTTTTGCATCTAATTTTGCATCCACTTCTTCTACATTGACCTTTTCATCCAATTTTTCATCCACTAATATCGTACTGATGTTTACGTCATATTTTGCATCCCCTTTTGCATCTTCATTTGCATCAATATTTGCTTCTTTTTTTGCATCTATCATTACATCCACTTTTGTTGTGCCACAGTTTGCATAATGTTTTTCACTTACTGTTGCACCCACATTTGCTTCCAGTTTTGCATCCACGCTCACATCCTCTTTTGCATCCAATATTTGCAGCAAATATTACATCTTCTTTTGCATCCACTTTTGTGGTGGGTTCATGCATTGGGTTTTGTGTCTAGTTTTGTATCTTCTTTTACAACTACTTCTATTGCATCCACTTTATGCATGCAATTTTGTTTGACCCATTGTACCCATGTTTTCACCCACTTTTACATCCATTTTTGCATCTTGTTTTCAATCCAAGTTTGCATATTTTTTTGTGTCTGTTCTTATATATGCTTTCGCACCCACTTTTGGTATTCCATAATATCTGCCATATCTTGTGCCTACCATTGCAACCCACATTTTCTTCCACTTTTTCATTCATATTTTCATCCTATTTTGTGTCCAAGTTTGTATTGGATATTTTGTGTGTTTTTTCATCCTCTGTTACATCCACTTTTATGTTCGATTTTTCATCTCCTTTTGCATGTGGTTTTTTTTGCATCCACCTTTTCATCTAATTTTGTGCCCATTATTGTACGCATGTTTGTGTCCATGTTTAGATTCTTGTTTGCATCTTATTTTCCATCCATGTTTTCCTCCTTTTTGCATCTAATTTTGTGTCCTTTTCTATATCTATTGGTGCAT